>SDVV010024472.1:0-12580 GCA_016164225.1 Gammarus roeselii
TGCCCTAAATTTGTGCTCCTAAGATCATGCTCCTAAATTCCATACTCCTAATTCCATGCTCCTAAATTCATGCTCCTACAACTAAGTCCTACTCCCAAGTCCAAAAGCTAGCCACTCACAATAGTACCCACTGGTTTGCAACCTTTCAACTGTACCACTCACCTTCATTGCAGAGTACATTTCTTTGGATAATTTTGTTTTTATTTTGCTTCAATTTCCACCATCGATACGAGACAGCCTTTGAGACACAAGGACGACGAGTTTGTCTGACCCGCAAATTGAGTAGCCCGGCTACATTGGCATCCTCAACGGGATCTAACTTTTCCCCCACACAATGTCTCTACTCAACATCTCTCTTACCAATTCCGATCAGTCAGCACAGTTAGGAGAGCATGGGCGGGCGCGTGGCTTTGGTGGAACTGCGACAGCAGGCCTCTTGATGACTTCTGTATGCAGACAGGCTGCAGGACGGGTGGCACAGGAGGTGCCACAAGTATATCACTTCTGTCATCAGTCATCTCCACCCAGTCATTGCTGCTTCAGTTCAGTCACCCCCAAGTCAGAGCAGATTTCATTGGTCGGCACTTCAGATGAAACGTCAACCCTGACTTGTTGACTAAGATAGATGCGCTAAGATGGACGCTCTTTCCGTGGTGGACTGGAGGTTCCATGTCACGGGCTACCGCACAGCACACTTTGGCTGCGTCTCATCTGGAACGACTACTCAGGCGGGATCCAGCAGTCTTTGTCCTTGATGATGATGCCCCGGAGTCGAGTCTCACCTACCAGGACTGGTACTATACCTTAGATGCCATTGCTGCGGACCCGTACTGGACCAACAAGTTGCCTGAACAGCGTTGCACCCACATCCTTCATCCAGAAAGTGGTGGATTGCCCTCTTCCTCTAATAAGGGGGAAGATAAGAAACCTGACAGGATGAGTAGGGTTCCTCAGATGAAAAGTTTTTTTCAGGAAGATCCCAATCCTCTTGACTTTAAATCCAAGATTGGTAGAGATCATCAGAAGATCAGGGTCCTTGCACAGTCCAAGATTGAAGAAATTGTTATTTCATCAAGTGATGATTCTGACAGCGACTCAGAAGTGAATTCGCTTGGCTGCCCTCTACCGCGTCTCAACCATCGCCAGCTGCGTCGTGACCAGCGTGATGTTGTCACACCACCTGCGTTTGAGACCACCGGGACAATCTCCTTGAAGGACTTCTTGTCAACCTTTGAGGAATATTTTTCAAAGAAATTCAATGGATCCACCTATGACATGACCCAGAAGCTGTCAGAGTTTCTGAGCGGTGAGATTCTGGAAGTTTACAAGGTGAAAGGACGAAAACTTAAGTATGAAGTAATGAAAGAGGAGCTCATGGACTGGTACAAGAAACAGAAGATTGGTGGAAGGACCTACTGGCGTGACCAACTGGAGAGCGCTCAGCCAACTGACGCAGCGCTGGACATATATGGGATGAAGCTTGTTGAACTGGCTCATCAAGCTTATCCAAAGGACAAGAAGGAGTGTGCAGCAAAACTTAGGAAGCACTTTCTGGATACCATCCCAGCTGAATTTGCTGAGAAGATCCTTGATGCAGAGCGTGTGCTTCGTGCTGCTCCAGGACAGAGTAGTAGGTATCTTTCTTTTGCAAAGATTCTTGATATTGCTCGAGATCTGCAGAAGAGGGGCTCATCCGCTAAACGGGCTGTCATGTGGGCACACAATGCTAGTCCTCAAGCCCAGCAACATCGTCAGGCAGTGTCACCAAGACAGCAAACATCTTGCAATCCAGGAAAAGAAGAGTCCAGACCATCATCTCCAATTGTACTGCAGGCAGGCAAGCTACCAACATCACCTAACTCTACTCGTGTCTTCAAGAATCGGGCACTCCATGCTGCTAAGACTTGTTCCCACTGCAGGAGTTCTAGTAACGTGCCTTTAGAGCGTGCCTTTATTAGTATATATCAGTGGCTTATAATAAAATTTTACATTAAATATTACGTCTGTGATAGGTGTTTCTGATTCTCGTCTTTTGCTGCCATCATACCAGACTGTCGAAGGATTTTTTTTCCCAATTTTGCCGCGGGAAACAAAGTTTTTCTTCAATAATTGCAATCTAACTTTACTGGAGGGCATTTCTCCACATCCTAAACTAGTTATGACCCTAAAGTATCAGTAAATGAGCAAATATTACGAAAAAACTGTCTTTTTAATAATACGATACAACATTTAAAAAACATATTTTGTCAATTCTATAGCAAACTTATTGCATTAACATGAATACAAGTCATGCTAGATAAGGGATTGTTGTCTCTATATGAAAATGTGATGAAAAAAAATGTTCCTGAACATTAAACATGAGTTAACACTTAGGCCTAGACATGTCACCATGTGTTAAAAAAATCGGGTCCTTATAAAATTAGTTACGCACATTGAAATTAGCTGTGGTGTCATTATTGGGGGTCATTTACTTCCAAATGTCATCATATGTGTGTAGAATTGCATTTGATCACTTTTCATTGAAGAAAAACTAAAATATTCAATAACAAAATAGGTGCGGGGAGTCACCCCCGATTTTTTATTGACCTGGGGTGACTCCCCGCAGTTGTATATTTGTATATATCTACAAAAGTTTACATTTTTTCTCAAAATCCTTCTTACGCAACAAACTACACTATATTCTGAGTATCACCACCAAATTTGGCCCTAATCCAATGAAAACTCTAGCTACAGCATCAAAGTTTGCGGAACATCAATTTTTCCAAACCAAAATTTTTGGGGACCTGAAAAACACACCTTCACTTTAGCAATTTTCCATAAATTCTGTGCACGTATCGAATTTCTTTAAGTAGCTGATACTTACTAACAAAGACCTGCTCTTTCAAGGCCCGTAGTCAAACGGTGACATTTCCGACGTCTTGGTGCCCAAAAGGAGGGTGCGAGCAGTCACCCTGCGTTTCCGACTGCGGGGAGTCACCCCGGTCGATGCTATATACAAAACGGAGACCTAGAGGTGCGAGCTCGACAAAACAGACTGCAGAATTACATGTGTGTAGAGTTTGAGATGACCGCACATAGACGCAAGCGTCTTCCACCAACCAGGCGTTATACAGATCTGAGTGTTAACATTTAGATGCTACGCCTTCTTATGGTAGTTATAAATTACAATTAACAATACCTGTCAGTTCCTATTGAAAATTGCCATTACTAACAATGCTAAATTTTGCACTTTCACTCTGCTGTCTCTTCCATGAATGTTGCAGCATACTTGTTTACATAACGTGTGTGACGTCGGTGTTTGTTTTCATCTATTGTCAAAATGCAGTTATGTTAAAATTGTTGTTCAAACCATGCAGGGCGTAATTCAATATTACAGTTTAGCTATTGTTGCATTCATACCAAACGCTGATGCGCTTTGTCTAGACTGATATTGCCTGTTGTATTGTGAATCATCAATTTTTTATTCTCCTGCCCAAAAAATTAGATATTGGTTTTTGTTAGTTTCTCTCAGTAACCGATGACAGTCCGGACTGTTTGGTCAAAGAAAATAGTAGTTCTTCAATGATGGTGATGCGCAGTGGTTAGGAATCTCGGTGTCAGCTTGAATTAATATGCTATGGAGGAAAATGTGTGCATGAAATTTTAGCACAACAAATATTTTTGAAAAATTAATTACGTGCGATGTACTGTCTCCGCATGAGATATTTCGAAAGGTGTCTTCATGTGCGCTTCATCTCAAAATTTCACGTGCGCATCACATATTTCTTACCAATGTTTGTGTGCTGCCTGCCAAATTGTGCAAACTGGATTGAGATTGATGTAAACATGATGGAGGCTGGATTATATTTGCACTGCATATAACCAGGTAAGGAGGTAGTGCTTTGTTTGTAGCCCATTTGATCCTGACTCCAGCATAGGAAAGTTTAGGCTGTAGGATAAAAGATTATTTTGAACACCATGGGATAGTCAATATATAATTAATACCACATACATTTGACCTGCGTGTTAGAACTATGTACCATAGAATAATATGTATGTTTGCCCCGCAGGTTAGAAACCTGTACTTTTGCCCACGGGTTAGAAATATGTGCTCCTAAATTAGGTTAGGTTGGGTAGGAAGGTTCCAATAATATACTCGTAATGTAGCTAGCAAATGTATACAGCTGCACGCAACATAATGTCATGGAGCCACAACCCTGCCATATCAAACTGAACTAGGGTGTACACCACAGTATACATTTTGATTTTCTACCAAACTCAGTTTATGGCAGAGATCATTGGAGATGTGGTGGGGACCTTAAACTACCTGTATAAAGGAGATCTTGTTATTCATTTTTGACTTGCACTCATTTTCATGAGGATGCATTTGGAACAAACTTACTATTACTCTTATCTTGAATAACAAATGCCTGGAGACTCTTCAAGCTGGCTCCCAGGAAAATTTGGCAACTGATTTACCAAACTCTGCAGACTGGGATTTGCCATAAATGAGTCTGAATTACTTATCTAGGAGGTACCTGGTGCATGGAAAGAATCAAGTCTGGATTATAAAGTTATTAGTTTTCTACAATATACATTACCTTAGCACATCAAGATGCATACTCCAACTACTTCCAGAATCTGCAGCATCATCATTATTTTCTTCTTTACATTGTTGAAGAGAGGCTTCAGTTTTTGTGACTAATGGACTGGAGGGCTCTGTGAGGGGTGTAAAAGATGACTGGCTTGTTGCAGGAGTGAGTGGCTCAAGCAATTGAGGAGGAGGTGAAGATGAAGTGTTACTGCTGCTAGATGTGAGTAAGGGCTGCAGAGTGGAGGACGTGTCGGGGGAAGAACGAGCAGAGCTGCTCGAAGGGCTGCAGGACTCGGGATAAGTACGCCGATCATCGGCGGCTTCAACCCCGGTCATTGCGAAGGTAGTGTGATGAAACTCACTTCATAATAGCAACATTTTCAACACGCAACTATAAGTGCAGCCCTACTACTACTGAAATATCACGTTAGACCTAATGCATTATGCATATATATTAAATTTCTCACTCATAACGAATTAGTATTTTTCAACAGCTGCCGCTGCTGCACTCAAAAATATCAATAATAGAACGCCACCTTGTGCCGTCACGGGAAACCAAGGCATCTCCTGCCCCCCTCTCCACTAACGACGTCATACAATAACAAACATTTTACAACGAAAAGCCAAAAGATAAACTTGAAATATTTTAGGGAGAACAAATACTTTGGACTTATTTCATGTGAGTTATGTGTAAGTTACGTTAGAATCTTCTTGTTATACCATTGCTCTTCCTACAAAAAATATTAAAAGCTCATCGAAATAACATCATCACATAGTTATTTTTCTGCTTAAACTCTACTCATATTTTCGAGATGGATCAACCTTGTCGACAACCGGGGTGATCTATTCAATTATTTGAATTTAGAATTAGTACTACCTCTTACTTGTTTCATTCCTTTTTTATTATTTCCTCCCAAATCTGTTAAGAATTTTCTCATTCCCTTTTTTCCTTTGATGTGACCGTCATTTTGATCACGATTGTAAAACTTTGATCGATACACTGTTAAGTACTTATCAGTGTAAAATATCTATGTACGTGCTAACACGGGTACTTTCAATGTCGTGACTCCTTGCTTTAGGTACGTTGAGGAACAACCCATTTAGCAAGTAGCAGCATTTGTACCTTCACGGTCAGTTGGTACAGGCCCCGGTAACTCGGTAGTTTTGATCGCATGTAGACTGCTAAGCAATATTATTCTCACAGCAGCAGTTGGTTCATGCTCAGTGACAACATCCTATATGTACCTATTTACCTTCACGACAATACCACCGAGAGGTATGTCTACTGGTAATTCGAGATGTACCATGTTTTCAGGCGACGGGAAATTTTATTACCTAGCGGGTGCACGCTCCTCCTCTGTTATTTGTCGGTGTGTCGTGACTACGAACCAATTTTCACCTCAACTGCACCTGATCCAGACTGTGACGTCATCTCGACCGCACATATGAAAAATGGTTCCTAGATTATATATCAATAAAGGTGATATCCTAACCATGTGACTCGTTCTTTTGGTTTCCTACTCCAAACAACATTGAAAGATTTTCCGTAAACCTAGATAAATCTTACATCACAAGCTACATTTCAAGCCTCCGGGTATTTAGTATGATGTTGTGGAAGAACGTATACAGAGTGGCGCATCGAGGGTTTGGAGTCACAATTCAATTTTCCTGAGGGTACATATTTGTTAGCAATGCCTCGCCCCTCATGGTTGGTGCCCGTACATCCGTCTTTACACAATTCTGAACGCCACCGCACGTATACTGTGGTCAAAAAGCGAGTGCACACTAGTAGTGAAAATACAAATCTCCGTATGAAATCAAATTACAAATCCGTTAATTTTTCATTTGAATATGAATTCAGCCGCAGCGAATCAATACATTCACAGTTTCCACTTTATGCCTAGGCAAGCGTATGAGATTCCCTCCGCCAACGAATTCTATATATTTTCCTCCAGTCATCTGCATACATCAGATCAACATAAAACGGCCATATCATAATCATTACAGCCAATTTAAGCCATACAATGCCATAAACTGTCTTCAAAACAGGTCGGGTTCGGTGATACGCTCGGCACCGTATTCAAACACTGTCAATGAACTACGGAACTTCGTGCTAATAGCACTTTCTTCATGACTGAACATTATTCTCTCACTGTTTGGTCGGTTGTGTATTTTATTTGTGCTTGCATATACTACAGACGCCAAAACAGTCTTTTTGCGTTTTGTTACTGATATCCCTGCATAGATTGTACGTTTCTAAGTATGTTTTATGCACAGCTGTCTCCTATGGACCTAGAAGTAATAGCCATATATCTATGCATATTTAAAAATCAACATCCTTTATGCATGTATATCGGAAACAATACCCGGAAAGACACTAGTTCTGTCGCCTATAGTTCATATATAACAAATGTTGACTATAGACAGCACTAAAGAATAGCCTTAAACACAATTTCCTTATCCAAGCTAATGACCAAGATATTCACTATTGATATTCTTTCAAATAGTCATTTAGTCAGTTGCTTAGATAGTTTCAAGTACAGTAAAATGGGCCTGGTACGAGCCAAAGGTTTCAAGTGCATCCTAACCTAATAATAAATAAAATATTTCAGTGTTAATACCCCAAAAATCCCAACTATTAAACGTAAATCCTAACGACAAAGGGAAGGGAAACTGGGGATGTGGAAGGAGGGTGTAGGTGATGGAAGAGATACAGTTGGGATGAATACTAGGCCAGTCCTACTTCAGTAAGAATTGACATTTCTATTTAAAAGATGGATTCAACTGTAGTCTGCCGTCGTGTAGTTATATATGAGCTCCGTATCGAGTACAAAATAAAGTTGTAAATGTTTTTTCAAACAAAGAAGTGTGTTATATTTACGGGTATCATCAGGCTTTTTTCCCCATTTTTATTATCTGATAATGGATAGGATGGAGAGACTTAGTCATTGCATAAGTTTGGAATGCATGAGAATTACGTGGGTCAGTGTTGTAGTCATGGATGTTTGATCACAATGGAAGGTCACCTTCAAGATTTGGGCTGCAGCCCAGGTCAAATACTTTATACATAGACATGGCGATTTGGTAGCTATTCATATAGGTCAGTTTAAACAAACATATATTCATCAGGTGTGATGTTGATTTGATTTGGGCCTCATTTCCACCAGATCAGGTGTGATGTTGTGTGCTCATTATACAGCGAATAATTACCTAATTCAATTTCTTTTTAATGATTGATCAAAACCGCTTTAGCAAGCTATGATTCAATTCCATACAGCAAGTAAGGTTGCATGATTGATAGGTTGTGTTTTTATAGAATTTTAAGAGAAATATAGAAGCTACGTTTGCACAAGATTACTCAGAATTTCAATTATTTTGAAGTCATGTAGTTCGCATGTTATTCAATATTTAAATGCCTGTCTAGATAAATACCCAAAAATGTGTTATTATCAACTTCATTTATAATGAAATGTTAGGCTGAGGCAGTATAAAAATAGTACAACAATTGTGTACGAGCCATTTATTAGAATTGTTTGTTGAATATCATTTATATAGTTAATTTCGTTCACCATTAATCGTTGGGACAGCATGGCAGAACGTGTATTGGACATGAAAGTGGATACGGTGCTGTCGTCGGCAAATATGGTAAGAAATAATAAAGGACCAAGTATCGACCCTTAAGGGAAATCGTTCGTTATGGTGAGTGGTTCGGTAGGGACACCTTTGACCATGGAATATTGTTAACGATTTGACAAGCACAATAAAAAATAGAAATGAGCTTTTATCTAAAGCCATAATATCGCAATTTTATGGAAATAACTTCAATTGACTGAATCGAATATTCTACGCAAGTCCAAAAATATAGAAAATATATCCACATAATTTGTTTTGATGGAATCATACAGATATTGCAAATAATCTAAAATTACTGGCGTTGTTGACGCGTTGGATCGAAATCCGTATCGAGTATGGAAAATAATTTTGTGGGATTCCAGGTAAGCATTAGGTAATTGATATAGAAAAATCTAATATTTTAATCATTATTGATAACATTGAGATTGATTTATTATTGTTGGTGTCAGGTGAGTCCCTTACTTAAGAACAGGTGTGACTTGGGCAATTTTAATTGTATTTGGAATATAACGTGGAGTATTCTTTAGCAAGATTATATAGTTTATCTGACGACTTCAGTTACTGGTCTAAAAAATAAGTCCACGGTGTAGCATGAGAGGTATGGGGTCGAATTAAAATCATTGGGTGAAATTGAATACAACCCAATTCCCAACATTCATCAAATTATGAAGTCATTTGTCATATTTGTATAATTTAAATACTTATTACCATAATGATTAAATACGTGATCGAGGTGCGATTGGAAGTAGCGACGTCAAAAACCATCAATTACGTGCCACATTTTGTTCATATTATTATAAACTACTTAAAAATATTCTAATTGTATTTTTATACAGTTTTGTTATGAGGATTTTTCTTTGGTGGTATGAAACGTGCTAAGCGTGGTTTGGATTTGATTTGAGCCTCATTTCCACCGGAGCCAATAAGCGTGGTGCTCTTTGATGTTGATTAATGCGTCATTACTGATGAAAAAAAATTGTAGACTTCAATGGAAAACGTCTTTCGGCAGATTAGACAATGGATATCATGCAGATTATTTATGATGGTTGATATTTTCTGCAGCGAAACAAAGCATTTGTTATTTAAATACTTCTTCAACAAGATTTTGATCAGGAAGAGCATCATGTAAACTATTTAG
Organism: Gammarus roeselii; assembly: GCA_016164225.1. Classification (NCBI taxonomy): domain Eukaryota; kingdom Metazoa; phylum Arthropoda; class Malacostraca; order Amphipoda; family Gammaridae; genus Gammarus; species Gammarus roeselii. The sequence continues at coordinate 9,345 of SDVV010024472.1, forward strand.
CGTAACCTCATTTATCAGGGCATAATCCTTAGTTTTACAAACGGAGGGATATTGTTGCCGTGATAAAGTGAAAACTGTTTAAATGACCAGCACACTTTCACATGTCGTTTTTTAAAACTAAAATACGGAAAATTATGTATACTGGCTCCTAGATTCAAACATCCTGACGAATAAAAATATGTAATGAAAAATATCACCCGCTTACTGTAGATTCAAATTCGAAGAAAGAGTAACATCTTGCATCAATGAACAACAAAAGAAGAACAGACAGCTTTAGCTCTGTATCGCTACTCAAGATGTCGATACTCAAAGCTCGCGCCCATTGTACATGATTTCAATTTTACTTACACAGCTAGTCTACAAACCCCAACAAACCATAATATTATGGTTATTGCTACCCCTAACCATAATCTCATAGATCAATAAGACCTTTAATGACGTGTCATTATCATTGTTCCAAGTGCTGCGCTAAAAGTGTTTAAGAGTGCGATGGGAAGTGTTTACAGTGTAGGGCGGCGCATACACCACGTCCACATGGGTCACGATGGATTTTGATTTGGGCCTCATTTCCACCAGAGCCTCAACGTGAGTCATGATAGGCTCCCCCGTAGGGCGCGACCGTCGTTGATTCAGGTAAGTCCGCACGGCCTCGCGTGCGAAAATATTTGTTTTGTCAAGATGAAGTCAGTACATATTTTAACTGTGGCATATTCGCGTACTAGCGCGTACGAGAGAGTATAGAGTTAATGCGTATCTACGTAATATGTGTCGTTGCTTCTGTGTCTAATGAGGTGGAGGGACCACCTCATTTACACAGGTATTAGAGGTTTAGACAGCTTCGTATAGTCCGGCGTGTTTTCCGAAAGCGATAAGCTCTTTTCGGTAGGTTGTGTCCGTGAGTAGGCTTTGTAGGTTGCACGAGGGATCTAGAAACGCTCGTCGGGCTGCCGCGAGTGCGTTGCAATCCATCAGTAAGTGTTTCACGCTGATAGCCACTTGGTGGCAACAGGGGCAAGGTATGGCGTTTGGTCCCATGTCGACATCCATCAGGTGGTTGGGAGTTATCCACGTGTGTCCTGTGCACAAGCGGTTGATGAACACTTGTTTTTTTTCTGTTGGTGATCTTTGTTTCCCATTCTCCGACTGAGGGTTTGACTGAAAGCATTTTTTGTTCACTCTGCTGCCACATTTCATCCCATCGGGATGTTTTATGGGAGTTGATGATATTGAACCAGTCCTGGTAATGTATTGCAAAAAATTGTTCTTGGTGAGTAGATGCCAGTTTAGCAAGCGAGTCCGCAAGTTCGTTTTCTCTTATTCCCGCGTGCTCGGGGATCCAGCAGAACTCCTCTGCCTGACCCGTCTCAGTCATCACAAAGAGATCGTGCTGCACCTTACGTAGAACAGGAGGGTCACGAAGGAATACCCTTGACTATATTGGCCGAGCAGGCGAACGTTTCGTCTTCCATCTCTAATAGATGTCTTACGTAAAATACCGTACTATGTACTCTCACTCATACATGTCATTTGCATATACCAATAGTTTAAAACTTATTAGAACATGATTATATTGTTCATTCTTGCTGATTAATCTTCAGCGTTCAGCATGGTTCGGTGCTGCCTGCGAACACGGACTACCTATTCGTCGCCTCTACAAGTAGGTTTTCACATGTTTTCACACCGAAGCTGATCAGTGTAAATAGATCAACATTAATTTAAACCCGATCTTTATTCCAAACGAACGGACAAATAAAAATGGATAGGTGAAACGGGCCTCTAAAACGATACATTGAACGTTAAAAATTGACATGAAAAACGGGCCTATAAAACTATACATTTAACGATAAAAAATTGATAGGAGAAACGGGCCTCTAAAACTATACATTGAACGTGGACGAGAACTAAATTTCAATCAAAAGTGACAGAACATTCGTCACACAAACATTCCTCGTGAACATTGACGTATACAATTTTAGTAGAATTATAATTTCCAATCAATAGAACAGATGGGGCTGAACGTTCCAGTGGAACAGCTTCAAAGGAGTAAGTTACCTAAAGCGAAATAAAAAATGGATAATGATACAACTTTATCTAGGTATTACTTTATTTACACCGTTCACAGGCGCAACTATACCTTTCATTCCAGTTGAGCTACAACTGACACATGCCCTCTACAACATTCTCAATGGGTAACTGCTGTCACATGTCTTCCACGACGTTACTGAGGCACTTGATAAACATTTCTGGTGAAAGAACGCAGCAATTATTCTATTTGATATGACATCGGAGCAAGTAAATAGGCTTCCATCTCCATATGCAGACATTTATTTAATGATTAGAATATAATGTAAATATTTACAACTGAATCAAAGAAACACACGTGCCTTATACATTACATGCATTACCATTAACAATTTTTCATACCTACCATACAACATTCATACAATTTTATACAAAAAATATGGCAAGCAAGGCTAAACTCACAAGTTTTTCCGAAGCAATTGCCTGAATTAATCTTAGATAATTATAATAACGTCATGAGAAAATTAATAGGAGAATATAACTATATTTGATACCGTTATTCTTTGACTGAATACGAGTAGAGCTTTTAAGAACTCGTGTATCGCAGTCCATTAACTATTGAGAGAAGATGCAGAGACAAGAAGGGTCAGCGGCGAACGCCACGCTGTTGGTGGCAGTACTAGCGGTCGGTTACCAATTATTGCCAACATTGTTTGACTTTTGATGTTCATATATCATTTGGCAGGAGGCATGAGACTACTTCCCGTAGTTTATGTATTGTGATTCGATGGTCATTGAACAAGTAGTTCACATGAACACTCTTAACCCGGACCAATTGCAATTAACGCCCAAAATGATGCACAAATAACGTTATTTATTCAGCTTAGGAATAAATGTTGTACCAAACATATATTCAAGTCAGTAAAATAACCTTAAGTTTTTTATTAACAAAACCAGGGTTCCGTCCCGTAAATGTGTTTATATTTTACTGCTTTGCAAATAGCAAATAATTTGACCAGACGTGATTCTTTCTTTGTGGTGCATCCCATTGTGCCCTCCTAATGCCCGCCCGTAGGGGGCGGGCATTAGGAGGGCACACTATACTGGTAAATATATCGACCTGATATACGGTAAAATAAAAACGAATTTAACCAGTGTATGAAAGTCTGGACAATGTTATTTTAACGAATAAATTATATACAGACGTGATATTG
>SDVV010024473.1:0-12580 GCA_016164225.1 Gammarus roeselii
TGTGAGTGTAATATTTTCTACCCTTGTTGTATCTGTTAGTTTATGGTGTTATTTTACCGCCGTTTAGCACGAGGATTTCCTCTCTTTCTACGACGGCGGCTCTTTCATTTTGTGAACCCGTTAAACATTGGCTCGCTGAATAAATAATTTATTATTATTAATAATAATCACAATGCCCAGAGCTCAGTGGAAACTTAACAAGTTTTTGCATATTTTTATTGTTTATATTTGTATGTCTCTATTTATGTTATTGTCAGTTTACCGCAGAATCGAATTGATATGAAGGACTCCTAGGGATAAGAGACGCTAGCAAGCTGTACTCAGGTCATCGATGTCTGTTATTGGTGTCTTTAGATTGAATGATCTACATACGAGTCAAGCTACTCTTCCTTCTCCCCGCTGACTACCTCTCTTCTGTAAGCCTCTGGCTACTTAGCAGCATCTGTTTGAGATCCACCCGAACAACAATTTAGAATGTCACGAGTAGCTCAATGCCAGGTCCCGTCATTAGTGTGGTTACGTCAGTACTATGAAGACTGAGTCCAGCTGGTCGGTACAGATTGTCTTGTTTGACTTGTTATGCTGATTGCAGACATGAAACTCAATGAAAGAGTCTCAACGTCTTCCCTGCATGCACGTCAGACTCTAACAGCTTTGTTAATTCCAGTTAAAGATTTGGATTGGAGATCAGACGATGAAACGGAACGAATTATTCATTTGTATGCATTAATTAGTTTCAATTAAAATCTAGGAATGCACGTGCAATCCTAAAGCTGTGCAATTACCGCCCGCATCATTTTCTGAAGGTTCATACATGCCCGGCTTCTATCGATTTCATATTTTTCATCAACTCCATTGATGCCGAGTGACAGTCAAAATTACCTCAGGCCTCAAACATGCCATATCAATATTCGGATTCTACACCTGCCCCAGATCCGTCTCTGTATCCTGGATTCCGTCTCTGTATCCCGTATTCCTCATCTGCCTAGGAACAGTCTGTGTATCCCTGATTCCACACTATCCTGAGAACAATCTTTGTAACCCAGATTCCACACAGTCCTGAGAACAGTCTTTGTCTCCCGATGTGAAATCGCCGTTTCCTTCGATAGCACATCGCTAGCAGCTGGCTGTCCTTCTCTGAATTTTTCCTATATTTCCATCGATTACCATTCTTCTACCGATACCAATCGTCTACCGATACGGATCGTCCACTGATGCACAACACTATCTATCCTGCACCTACAAATATCAGAGCATTTCTACATCTACCTAACATCAAGGAATCGCTTCTCACAGGTAGCATTAACGTAATACTATTTTGGGATCCGGCCGAGTTCCAGAGCAGAACATAAGCTCCGTAATCGACTTTGATGGTCGCTCTTTAAAAGCTTGAAGTGCTATTTCCAGTGTCAATTAAAAAGAACATCGTGTTTTGATACTCGCCACCATTGCTGTGGCCTGACGCAAGCCGAGATGGAGGAACGCTGAACACATGGATTTCTGGTATTTCTGGATTTATGTGAAGTTCAGTTTGGGTCGCTTTCAGTTTTTTGGTGTTCAAGCAACTCAACTTAATGCAATTACAATAAATCTTGAAGTTGATGGGTACAGGAACAACGATTTTTTTAAAATAAACTTATTGTAATATATTTTATTGATGGATACAAATATGAACAATCCAACGAATTCAATTTTTAACATCTTAAATAATTTGCATTGTCTTTCAAATAAATAGCCTTGAAAGTTTGAAAATGAAAAACAAAACAAAAAACAAAAACAAATATTCTTCAGGGTGTGCGGTCATTTGAAACGAATAAAATACATCGGTGTTAGAAAAAAACTGTTAGGCAAAATCCAAAGCTACATTGTTTCTGGAAATAACTTTACTGTGTAGGTTGAGAAGGAGATACTCACATGAAGGTAATATTATTGCTAGTGTCGTTCTTATTTGATCCCACAAAAATGTTCATCCCGAACACTATTTAATTCGTGAGTTTTCTTGGCTCTTGTTCTGTCTTTCGTTTGGTTGATATCCGTAATGTTGGTAAATACTGCACATGAGGTGAAGGAGGCTCCCGAGGAAATGGACAAGAGTTTTAACGACTATTTCGACAGTCGGGAAAATGTAAGGGGCACAAATATGCCCGTGTAGACACGAACACCATCCTCATTAAACAAAGCATAATTATATTGACAGATAACCGTATGGTTAAATTTTTGATTTATTGTTCAACCCATCACTTAAAGGGCCCTGTCCCTCAAAATGAACCCCTCTCTTCATGGCTAAAGCATTTTTCGTTGCAAAAATGTCTCATTGAGGGCATATTTATTGTCTACTTCAACTTACTTTGACATTTCTTTTGTCGTGACAGTTCCGGAAAGAGTCGTGTACTCATGTTCAACAATGATGTAAGATGCACGCTACTGTTCATATTCGGACTCATTTACTCAGTTCCACGTTTTGCTGAACTTTATAAATTTACCTAATCCGACTTGATGGTGTCAGCTTACCATCATGCGTGTTTCACATTTATTGTATACTTATGAACAGTTCTATTGGGCAACTAAAATGACGTACTCCGTTTATGTATGAATTAATATTTATACTTTTTATTTTTTATTTTTTATTCAACAATTCTTTCTAATTGCCTCCTGTTAGGAAAGGAACTCTTTCACTGTCGACAACACCTGGAACGTCTAAACACGACTTCGTCATTACTCCTCGATGACGGAAACCGAACTCGCTGCCGAAGTGTCAGTTGGCTGCTGTTCGCTCAATTTTCTCTATTTCTGATCAGAACGGATGATTGCGATTGGGCTGTACTGCTTTATATTTAATCCGGTGCCTTTCGGATTTGAATTAGGGATTCACTTTGTCCTTTTAATCAGAAAGCGATATGAGGAAGCACTAAAAAAAATTATTGAACATAATTTTTTGTTATTTAATCGTGACATCAAATTCAAATTGAAACGAATTGTGTTGGAAAATCTAAGCGGCGAGGAGCGGGATAGACTAAAAGATCTTCAAGCCAAACTGCATCACTCTATTGAGAAGAGAGATTGTACAATGTGTTTCAGCGCATTTTATCAAGCGCAATAAATTACATTTGTAGACAATTTTTTTCATTTGTGGCCGTGTTTAAGGCTCTCTAACTGAAGGAAGTCGTTGACAATTGTCTTTGCTTACTTGTGTTATTGACGGCTGCGTGGATGCTTATTTAGAGAACAATATTTTCAGGATCAATACCGAACTGAGATTCCATCTCATCATGACTTTTCCATCGTGTTAAATATTTCCCAAAATTCAGTCGGTGCCTTAACAGTAAGCAATACCAGTACTGCAGCAAGGCCCCTGCGTGGGTCAGTCGGTGCCTTAACAGTAAGCAATACCAGTACTGCAACAAGGACCCTGCGTGGGTCAGTCGGTGCCTTAACAGTAAGCAATACCAGTACTGCAACAAGGCCCCTGCGTGGGTCAGTCGGTGCCTTAACAGTAAGCAATACCAGTACTGCAACAAGGCCCCTGCGTGGTCAGTCGTTGCCTTAACAATAAGCAATACCAGTACTGGAGCAAGGTTCCTGCGTGGGTCAGTCGGTGCCTTAACAGTAAGCAATACCAGTACTGCAACAAGGCCCCTGCGTGGTCATTCGGTGCCTTAACAGTAAGCAATACCGTACTGCAAAAAGGCCCCTGCGTGGTCAGTCGGTGCCTTAACAGTAAGCAATACCAGTACTACAACAAGGCCCCTGCGTGGGTCAGTCGTTGCCTTAACAGTAAGCAATACCAGTAGTGCAACAAGGCCCCAGCGTGGGTCAGTCGTTGCCTAAACAGTAAGCAATACCAGTACTGCAACAAGGACCCTGCGTGGGTCAGTCGTTGCCTCAACAGTAAGCAATAGCAGTACTGCAACAAGGCCCCTGCGTGGGTCAGTCGTTGCCTAAACAGTGCGCAATACCAGTACTGCAACAAGGACCCTGCGTGGGTCAGTCGGTGCCTTAACAGTAAGCAATACCAGTACTGCAGCAAGGTCCCTGCGTGGGTCAGTCGTTGCCTAAACAGTAAGCAATACCAGTACTGCAACAAGGACCCTGCGTGGGTCAGTCGGTGCCTTAACAGTAAGCAATACCAGTACTGCAACAAGGCCCCGGCGTGGGTCAGTCGTTGCCTTAACAGTAAGCAATGCCAGTACTGCAACAAGGCTCCTGCGTGGGTCTCAGACAGTTTACAGAAACAAACTCCTCTGATGGCTTCTTGTATTACTCCTTAGGCTTCAACAGGAAATGAATGTAATGAGTGATGATTTAGATTGCAGTCCTGACTAATGGCGTTCAGTGTACTAAGACCACATGTGATGCCGGAGCGGGGAATGCTATACCAGTACTGCTGTAAATGCTTGCTAACAGCAGACTCGGGCACGGGATGCGGCTCCAGGAGGGAAGGCGAGCTGGCTGTGAACTTGGGCTAGTTGTTCAGCAGAGCGATTTTGTGAAATGCCACACGAGTGAGTTGAGGAAAACATCATATATTCTCTGATTTGTATTTAAGTTTGCTACTTGATTTGAACCTTAGTTACGTAATTTGAACCTTAGTTACGTAATTTGAACCTTAGTTACGTAATTTGAACCTTAGTTACGTAATTTGGACCTTAGTTACGTAATTTGAACCTTAGTTACGTAATTTGAACCTTAGTTACGTAATTTGAACCTTAGTTACGAAATTTGAACCTTAGTTACGTAATTTGAACCTTAGTTAAGTAATTTGAACCTTAGTTACGTAATTTGAACCTTAGTTACGTAATTCGAACCTTAGTTACGTAATTTGAACCTTAGTTACGTAATTTGAGTATTAGTTATGTAATTTGAAGGTTTGTTACTTGATTTGAAGTTTAGTTTAGTGATTTGAAACTTAGTTATTAGATTTGAAACTTAGTTACGGGATTTGAAGCTTTGTTACATGACTTGAACCTTAGTTACCTGACTAGAACCTTAGTTACCTGACTTGTGCCTTGGTTACCTGTTCTTGAACCATAGTTACCTGACTTGAACCTTAGTTACCTGACTTGTACCTTAGTTACCTGACTTGAACCTTAGTTACCTGACTTGAACCTTAGTTACCTGACTTGAACCTTAGTTACCTGACTTGAACCTTAGTTACCTGACTTGAACCTTAGTTACCTGACTTGAACCTTAATTACCTGACTTGAAGCTTAGTTACCTGACTTGAACCTGACTTAAACCTTACTTACCTGACTTGAACCTTAGTTACCTGATTTGAACCTTAGTTACCTGACTTGAATCTGACTTGAACCTTAGTTACCTGACTTGAACCTGACTTGACCCTTAGTTACTTGACTTGAACCTTAGTTACCTGACTGGAACCTGAATTGAACCTTAGTTACCTCACTTGAACCTGACTTGAACCTTAGTTAGCTGACTTGAACCTTAGTTACCTGACTTGAACCGTAGTTACCTGACTTGAACCTGACTTGCACCTTAGTTACCTGACTTGAACCTTAGTTACCTGACTTGAACCTGACTTGAACCTTAGTTACCTGACTTGAACCTTAGTTACCCGATGCCTGTTTGAATCCTTCATCGAACAATCTGAATCGGCCAACATTTGCCTGATGTTAATAAATATTCGATGTCTTTTCCTGAGTTTATCAGGTGTTGTGAGTTCCTCATCTATTTCTATTAATTATCTTGCGTTGATTCCTGTTATGAACGCTGCGATGCATGTTATGAATGAATCTTCATCGCCTGGTTCCAATTCGTCTGAGTTGTTTTTGCCAGGGATTTACCTTTGTTGTTATTGCCATGAATTTATCTTTGTTGTTATTGCCATGGATTTATCTTTGTTACCTGTTTCTAATCTAAATTGAACCCCTGTTATTAGAGGCTCTGTCGGAAAAAGTAGAAAAGGGCTTAATTGTCAGTTACCAACTGGAAGGGAATCATTTTCCGTCCTTTCATATTCTTCATCATCTGACAGCATCACACTATAAGTAATTATCACGTCAACGACGTGAAAACAAGGCCAGCCAGTGCATATGCAGAGGAACAAAAAAAAACTTCGTTAGAAGTTAATATATTAGGAAGAATCATTCAGAATTTTTCAACTAAAAACTCAACTTGATCTAAATTTAAAATAAGGTATTTTTTTGTCACAAAACAGCTGTTGCATGAATTCTACCAATGTTTGCTTCCCTTTATTTGACTGCACAGCAAAAAGGGTTTATATACGTTTCTGTTACCCGTAAATCACTTACGTTTTATCTTTCGTTCCTGTACATATATTGCATCAGGATCAGGGAGACTAGCAAAGTTCATAGTTGTTGCTTCTTCATCAGTCCCTTCTCATATATGCTTGTATTCTTTAGTTACAAATCCATTAAGGACCACATGAAATGTTGCCTGGCGGACAACAAGTTGTTGCAATGAACTTGATCAACTAATGAACTATGCAATTTTCTGATGTCTTGTGTAATGTTTCACAATAGCATCATGACGTGAGACGTGACCTGTAGAATAGCCAGGCCTCTCAAAAACGACATGACGTGGCCCATCACGTCAGACGGGACATGTTCACTGGACACGACTCTCAACAGTAGCAGGACGTGCCCAATCCCGTCAGACGTGTCATGTTCAATGACCAGGCCTATCTCGTCAGACGTGAATTGTTCAATGGCCAGGCCTTCCATAAGCAACAGGACGCTTCCCATCACGTCAGACTGGGCATGTTCATTGGCCAGGCCTCCCATCAGTAGCAGGACGTGCCTCAGCACATCAGACGTGACCTTTTCAATAGCCTGGCCGCTTCCGTCTAACGAGCTCAGATTGCTTCAGAGATACGCGCCGCCCCACGAAGGCCTTTTCCAGGGAGAGGATTTGGGAGGGAATGTTGGAAGAGGACGTGACAGGAGCGAGTTACATAAGACGGTTGAGGGAAGCTGTTGAGAAAATTATCGCCCCGTCCTACGCAGTTCATTAGATTAAATGAGATTAAGGAAACAACGAGCACAAGTGCTCATGTAGCGTTGTTCTCTCGAAGGATAAGAGAGGGATAGTCAACGAAGCACACATGCAAGAAAAAGGAGGTTAATAGGATAACGATGATGGGATAGGGGCGAGTGGAGATGAAAAGAGAAACATTTTGGTTTCAGACGATTGTAACTGACTGCCCTGTTATACCAAACATTTACAGACTAGATAGACGCGCTCATACGATCAACGGGCTCTTACCTTTCCTTGAGCGCATGCTCATTGACTTGCTCCAGAGTTAGGGGTCATGAGGCCCTCGACAAGGCAATGGGTCTATATCGAAATGAGCATACGAGATATAAGAGCTTGAAAATAAACGCCTAGTTGAAGAGCACCACGCCCAGTTACCTGTGCAGTGGTCATCCACTAGCCTGGGCCCTACAAGGTGAAACATCTGATGGACCTCTCTTAAGATCAGATCTGCTCATGGCAGGTCTAAAGTTTAGATAGAAATGAACTTACTAGTAATGAAATTTTGATGACCGCAGAAGTTGAAGAGCACCACGCCCAGCTACCCGGGCAGTGGTCCTTCCCTAAGTGTTCGGAAGAATAAATCTTTCGTCTACTCGTTGTTCCTTGAAATGCATTTGTCATTTTACTGTGAGATGTCAGAGAAGTATCTTCTTAAAATAAAGTTGCACTTGGCAGCTCTAGTTACCAAATAAGTATATCCTTCCAAATATCCGCCGCCCGTCGAGTTTTGAATAATTGGCTTCATTTTGGTGTGGTTTCGTTTCCCGCGTACCATGGTCCTTGCATCCACCTGTCCCCGGTCTATGGTTTGCGTGCAGCAGATGGCCTCTTAGGATTACGGGAAGTAGGTGGCCCTCATAAGGGCAAAAGGGTGCCATTTATTCGGGCTAACACCAAATACCGTTGGCCCTGACGTGGGTTTAGGGGTGGAAGTGAGTTGCCTTTACCGATCTCACCCAGTACATTACGGTAGGAATAAATCGTACAAAGATGGATTATTATAATAATACAAATAATGTTAATAATATGCTATCCTTCTGAATCTAAGCCGCCCCGTCGAGTTTGAGCAGCTGGCTTTCCTATGATGCGGCTTCGATTCCCGGATATCATGGTATCCGCATCAGCTAGTCAGCGGACTACGGTTTGTGAGCAGGCGGCCCTGATAATGGTCTAAGGGTGGTTGCGAGTTACCGTTGCAGGCTCACACCCTATACCGGTGATCCTGACGTGACTTAGGGGGAGATGTAAGTTGCATTTGCTGGCTAGGGGAGATGAAAGTTGCATTTTAGGCCAATCTTCTTGAGCCTATCCTCGTAGCTGTGGTAGCTTATAGCTGCGCTCTGAGCTTAGTAGCCCGATGCTGGATGCGTTACAGTTTGGCTATGTCTCCCCTCATGTGGGGAGACAAAAATCGGACTGCATGCTCGAGATGGGTATGGACGAGGGACTTGTATAGCGGCTGTACTATGTCCTTAATTATGCAGAGGAAATTACGGGAAATGGAAATGAGGTTGCCATTTTAAATCTTGCAGCTTTCCTTGACCTGCGCATCCCATTTCAAGTCTTTCGTAATTAGGACGCCCAAGTTTGCTGTTGATCGACAGCTGCAAGATCACTTCCTACCATCGTAGAGTTGAAGTTGGCATTGTGATACCCATTACATAACGGTACATTTTGCAACATTAAATCACATCGACCACGCATCTGACCATTTGCTGAGTTTTTCGAGATCTTGTTGGATAGCGTGTCTGTCCTTCTCCCTCCATGCAGCATGACGTCCATGGTCGTACAGTCTTCATGGCTTCTATGCAATAATTCATCTGGCCAAATCAAGAGAAAATCAATTATGGCAGTGTTTGCTGGTGGTACATATTTAGCGGTGTATTCCAGGATTTTGTTTCAAGTCGCATCATTTTTGGCCGCCACGGCGTTGTGACCGACTCAACAGCACTACGGCTGACACTGCAGCGTTTAGACAGACTCAATTGGACTTCAACATAATCTACAGCGCTGTAAACAGACTCGATTTGCACCGCTGTTTACATGCTCGATCCACACCGCTGTAGACAGACTCGATCGAAAGAGCTGTAGACAGACTCAATCCACACCGCTGTTAACATGCTCGATTCACACCGCTGTTGATATATTCAATCCACACTGCTGTTGACATGCTCGATCCACACCGCTGTTGACATGCTCAATCCCCACTGCTGTTGACATGCTCTATCCACACCGCTGTTGACATGCTCGATCCACACCGCTGTAGACAGACTTGATCCACACCGCTGTAGACAGGCTCGGTCTAGAACGCTGTAGACAGACTCAATCCACACCGCTGTAGACAGGCTCGATCCACACCGCTGCCATACCATTGATGACAACATACCGTGTCACACTGCTGTAGACAAACTCGAACCACACCGCTATAGACAGACGCGATTTACACCACTGTTGACAGGCTCGATCACCACCGCTGTAGACAGGCTCGATCCACACCGATGTAGACAGGCTCGATCTAGAGAGCTATAGACGGATTTGATTTAGAGAACTGTAGACGGACTTCATGTACAGGGCTTTGGAGAGACTCGATCTACAGCGCTGTAGACAGACAAGATCTAAAGTCCTGCAGACAGACAAGATCTACAGCCCTGTATACAGACTCCACATGTCGGTGACATAATCTACAGGGCTGTTCTTGCGGCCAGACCTGCAAAAAGTGCATGAAATGATCGCTGCCTCTTCCAGACAAGTAACCGAACCTTGGTGATATGCCAAGCGATTAGAACTAGAAAACACCTTTCAAATCACTTGATTATGGTGCGATCGTTATATTATTGCATTGTCCATAGGATTACTGAATCTTGTATTGGGCCCATGGGATTATTGTATTATGCTTACTGTATATGCGAATGCTATTATTGTAATAGACATTTTCATAAAGTGATGCATACTGAGCTGAATTTAACATAGGACTAATTAACTGTACTTCATCAGAAGTTAAAGGCGAATTTCCTTTGCTTCCCACCGTTGTTCAGTTTTTCTGTTTGCATAATAGAATGTAGTCTTCTGCATTTGCAGTCACTTTATTTTTGTATAATGTTTCAGATAGCATGTAAGCTCATACTAGGGATGTAGCCATGCGATTGCATTACTGTGCGGCCCTTCAGCTGGCAACAGTTTTACAGTAATTTCATGGCTTCGTCTCTCATTGAAAAATGTTTGCCAACAAGATTGCGCCCCATGAAAAGTACCAACCGGCTCATCAAAATCGCTATAATTTTATTTATTAGTCGTTGCTATGATCACATCATAACTTGATAAAATTGTCACTATTTGTTAACTGCTCTTAGTCTATGCCTATAGAACTCAGCGCGTTCGGATGAGGGGCTGCTTCTCAACAAAGTTATTAGCTTTTATTGATGCACGATGTCGCCAATTCTACAACTATGTAGAATTTTTGATAAATTATAGGAAACGAAATGGCTCACAATGGCCGGACAAATGTATTAACATCTTGAAAAAGTGCCACGGAAGTTCACCTTCAATGTCCAACAGCTCAAGCTGTAATGAAAGATTTGTGTACAAGACTGTGACTTCCTTGGCTAAGCGGATATCTCCACCAACCACAGGGGTGGCGTCATCACCCGCATGGGTGGTGTCATCAACCTCAGGGGTGGTGTCATCAACCACATGGGTGGTGTCATCCCCCGCAGGGGTGGTGTGGTATTAGTTGACATCCTATCGGATCGTATGAGGCTTGGACAAAAAAAAACAGAATTACACTTTCTATAGGGGGGTCGTTTTAATCTTTGAAGCAACCAACCAGCTTAATCTTACATTGTTGACCGAAACTGAATTTGATCAAAGAAAGCGCGTCATCGAAGACAGTCTCAACTCTTTTGATTTTGATTCAAGTTTTGGATTTATCGTCTGGATATCCTGACGAGAAATCGAAACCTTATTCGATTGAGAACAGCAAACAAGTGGCTGCCCACCCCTGCTTTTCCCTATATTTCCCATAGAATGCATTTCTTCTTCCGATATCTTCCGTTAGGGCACGATGCTATACCATTGATGATAAACAATTCTTATCCGTCAACTTCACACATCATAGAATGTCATCGTGGAGCACAAATCGAGAGCTCGCTTCACACAGGTTGCATTATTTAAATAATATTTCTCTCATCGGTAGGGTTACAGAGCAGAACATGAAGCTTCGTAATCAACTTTGATGGTCGCTCTTTTAATGTTCAAAGTGCTCTCTGCAGCCGCTATTAAAAAGGGCATCGTGTTTTGATAGTGACCATGATAGCTGCGGCCTCCACTACGCAAGCCGGGATGAAGGGATGCAGGATACACAAATTCTTGAATTTCCAGAGTTGAGTGGAGTCCGGTTCATGTTGTTTTTCAGTGTTCCGGTGTATGAGCAGTTGAACTCAATGCAACTGAAGTAACAACTGAAGTTGATGAGAACAATCATGATTAACCATTTCGGGAAATAAACCTAACGTGCTGTAGCAAAATGCTGTACTAACGGATGCAATTTAGTACATTTCTTTTGAGAAGGTGGGTATCTAGAACTAATACAACCTACGTTTTGAAAAATACCGTTAGACAAAATCGAAAAATTCATATTTACAGATGAAAAAATACCGTGAAATTTGAAAAGGAATATTGAAACGGAAATAATTTCCTTGTTAGGATTATTCTACTTGCTCCCTCACAATTTTTTTACCTGAAAACTATTTAAATAATGAGTTTCTTGGCTCTGATTCTGCTTCTCGTTTCATATATTTTCGTTATGCTAGACATGACCGATGGTGGCGAAGAAGGCTCGCGTGGAGATATTAAAGAGTTTTAATGAACGCGCATATAATGTACGCGTATTAAGAACACCAGTCTCGTTATACGAAGTACAACCATATCAACAGATATAACCTTTAATTCATTCATATAATTCGATGTCAATATTTCAGAGTGGTTCTATTTTGGATTATAGCTCAAACGAGCACTTAAGGTGTCCGGGGTCTCACAAAGAACCAATCGCTTAATGGTTAAGGGAATTTTCGTCTCAAATTTTCTTTCTAATTACCTCCTTTAAAGAAAAGATCTCCTTGTCGCCAAAATCTGGAACTTCTGAACACGACTTCGCCATTACTCCTTGTTACTTTAAAATGGGACTTCTCTGCCGGAGTTCAGTCGGCTATATTGGCCCAATTTTTGCCTGTTTCCTGACCGATCGAATTAGATTAGATTAGAGTGGCATGGCTTTGCAGTGCATTGCAATCGAGCCGTACTGCTTTATATTCGATCCAGTGCCTTTAGGGTGTGGATTGGAGATTCATTTCGTCATTTTAATGACAAAGCAATATGCAGATAGCAAAGAGGTCAGTGTGCGCGGAGTATGAACGACGTTGTACTTTTCTGAACGTTTCATATCACAAAGTGAACATATTTGTGCTTCTCTTCTACAGCGACCATTCCAGCCAATCACTGCCGAGATAACAGAACAAAAAATTCCGACGAGATCATATTCGGTATGTACATATATGTATCATACACATAT
>SDVV010024474.1:0-12580 GCA_016164225.1 Gammarus roeselii
GCTATCAGCGTGAAACACTTACTGATGGATTGCAACGCACTCGCGGCAGCCCGACGAGCGTTCCTAGATCCCCCGTGCAACCTACAAAGCCTACTCACTGACCCAACCTACCGTAAAAAGCTTATCGCTTTCGGAAAACACACCGGACCATACGAAGCTGTCTAAACCTAAAACACCTGTGCGAATGAGGTGGTCCCTCCACCTCACTACGCACAAAAACATCTACTCATTTTACGAAGATACGCATTAACTCTATACTCTCTCGTACGCGCTAGTACGCGAATATGCCACAATTGAAATATGTACTGACTTCATCTTGACATGACTAATATTTTCGCACGCTAGGCCATGCGAACTTACCTGAATCAATGACGGTCGCGCCCTGCGGGGTAGCTTATTATGACTCACGTTGAGGCTCCGGTCGAAATGATGCTCAAATCAAAAACTATGTTAGTTCATAGCAAATTCATTTGTGTTACATAATCTGTTTTCATGTGTTTTAATATTTCGGTTTGTCTTTCCCTCAGGTTGGGTGGTTTCGATATTTCCACACCTGTCATTTATCACAATTTATCAGTTTTAAATATAAAGCGCATCATTTACCCTCCTTATATCACATTTTTCCTAAACCAACGATAACTAATAGTGCTTCTCCGAACATACCACCAGTGCCGTATCATCTGCAACCTTCTGCGACTCCGACCATTTGCTCCTAACAACTTTAAGCCTGGACCCAATGCACTCACCTTCACCTCCCTGACCACTCCATCCATGGAGAGATTGAACTGTCAGGGAGACGTAACGCAACCTTGTATCAGTCAGTCAGTCTCACTTGTACTGGGAACCAGGCACTCGCTTCTCTCCCTACTCTGCCACATGCTCTGCTGACGACATGGAAACTATAGTCAACTCATAATATAATTCCGTCCACACCATACAAACGCAACAACCTCTTCATACCTCCCTGTCAGCCCTATTGTAGGCCCAAATTAGATCCTTTTCCTGCCTAAAGTACATCTCACAGACTTGTCTCACAGCCAAAATCTGGTCGGCAAAACTTCTATCGCTCCTAAAGTCCCACTTTCTCGCCAGTCGCATCATCCGTGTTGATTCTTATCCTCTTGACTAGTACTCTCTCGTACAACTTACCCACCACACAAAAAAACTAAAACCTGTTTCATTGTTCCATTAATTTTAATATCCTATAACTATACAAACCGAAACAATGCGAACACTGCGCCACCCAATCAACACCTCGCTCGACACAAAATACAGATTTTGTAGCTTCACCATTCATTCGAAATCTGTTACTCCACCCCTCTTTACGCACTCAGTCGCAACGCCGTCCTAATGTGAAGAAATGGAAGGCTTGGGCGTGTAATTTGAACGACGGGCCGTGACGTCATCTTGTTATGATCAGCCTCCGCTAGCACAAAAATGGGACACAAGGGCTAACCGAACATTACAACAAAGGTTGAGTAATGCATGCTCGAGAAACAGTGTAGGCCTTAGGCCTGTTAACCCTAGCTTAAGTTACACGAAGAAATTCCTTGCCTTGCATATTTTTTGATTCCCCTCTAAAGTAAATTTAGAAAAACAGGTGGTCCCTGTGTGGCATCACATAACCAGGAGACGTTGACGGGTGTAGCGCCATTTTGACATCCTGTTAAACTTGACAATTCAGCATTGTGTAGCCGGTGTCCAATAACGTAAAAGGGTAGTGTTAAGCTCAGGGTTACCTTAAATTACAACAAGGGATGGGAGGAGCCAACAAAATTTATTAACGGCTTAAGTCGTAAGTGTGCCAATAAGGTCAGGATATAAGGACGCCCCGCCTCTTTAGAGGGACCAAAAGTTAGAATGGTTCCCTTATTGGAGGATCACTTCATATACATAAACGAGGCCCTCCCACATTATTGTAGGAGTGCAGGGGTAAACTGTTGGACACCTCACACTACATTAGCAGAAGCTTCGGGAGGAGCTGAGCCCCTTTAGACCGCCAATTGGAAGCTGTTATATCTGATTTATATGTGTTCCATAGGTTGTTATTTAACTGTGTAATTCCTCAGTATTTTTATTCCGTGTTTTGTGTTTCCCTACAAGGTGGGTGCGCTGCTCTGCGCTGAGCTTTACACTTTTTGCTCTTCGCTTTCCTCTCTTCTTGTTCCCCGCTACACTTCTTTTTGCTGTTCATTTACACTTTTGTTCCATTGTGTCCGTTTATATCACAAACATTGACAGAGCGCGATTGCGAGTTAAACTGTTGACATGTTACTTTGTTTTAATTCAAAATAATACTTTAAAATAACCAGTGTCATTATTGAAACCTTTGCACCTTTACTGGATAAATAACAATCTCCTTTAAAGAAAGGGAAGACTTGGGCGTGGTATTTGAACGACGGGCCGTGACGTCATCGCATCTAAAGAAAGGGAAGGCTTGGGCGTGTTGTTTGAACGACGGGCCGTGACGTCATTGCATCATCAGGGACGTAACCAGCAGCAAGGCCAATGAACCAAGTGTCAAGGGTTGGTCGAGTCAAACAGAGTAGCGACAAGGAACTTGAGTAGAGGCACTGGGAAGTGGATAAGGCGGGCAGAACATCACGAGACGTCAGGCAGCTACTGGAGGCCGAGCGGGCAGGCCACCGGCCCTATGAGAGGGCCAGAGGACAGAAGGGCCGAACAACGCGAGACGCCGGGAGCAGTGGGTGGAGGTAATGATTAATGTGGGAAGGGAACAAACAAATTGATGGGCCTGCAGGCTAAATGTTAAATTTAGGAGTGTCATCTTTTCTGCTACCACAGGGGTGGGAAATTGCTGCCGTGGCGAGTTTTGTGCAAGACGAGCCAACTTCGGCTCATGGGTGACGAGTGGGCGGCCGGGGCCGTTCCAAAGTTGGGACTGAGAAGGAGCCGACAACATGCGGCCTAAGATTGTCGACCGTAAGAGTGAGTCGTTTGCCGCATCATGGCTCTAACCGAAGCCGGACAGGACCGCGGTCAACCAGAGGTGGCTCAGTCGGTTGAGCCACCCCAGTTGAGCGACCAATCAGGTCTTGTGTCTCCGGTGAAAACCTGCGAATGGAGAGTTCTTGTCATCGGTCGTCGAAGGGTCCAGCTGGGGGCACCGTGTTGGGATTCTTCAATGTTATTATCGATAGGTCGGGTCAGGTGCCGCGTTGGGTTGGAAGCTGAGCCAAATTGGGTATTGCGCTTCGTGCTGGCGTTAGCAACGTTTCATAATGGTGTTTAATTTGGTTGTGCTCAGAAGTCAGCGGCTCTCTATCCTCACGGCTCCCCTTTTAGTAATGTTATTGAGAGTTAGGAACCGCAGGTGTTTGGAGCCAGGCCAATTGTGTGAGGGGGCATGATGCTCCGGTGTCAACGAGAGTCAATCCTGTGGTGTCAAATTAGGTTGTACGTCGAATTTGACGAAGCTCCCTTTATGGGAATTATTTCCTTTCCCATATCACTTTCTTTACATATAATATATCACACACTTTTGAATGGGATCGACACCTGATTGAACTTTTGATTTTACGGACTAGGCATATTTAACACATCACTACGATACACAATGGCAACTTACTTGGGTTTTGGTGGGCTTTCTGTCTTCTCGAATGGCCACTTCGATGGCGTCGCTGTCTTCTCTTCTATCCACTGTCATTTCTGTAACTAATGAACTAGTGTAACTACAGCTTACGTCATATCTACCTAACTCATATTAGTTCTTTCTACTGCTACGATAACTCTAATATTTCTAGTCGAATTAATATCCAAAAAAGTTTTCATCTTGAGGTCCTGGAGATCTTTTGATAAGCGCCACTCCACCGATCACCAGATCTACTCTCTGACTCGTGACTGCGCCCGGAGGCAAGCGATTAGTACCTTCACAACGCCTGCGGACCTAGTGTGAAAAATGCGCACTTCAGAACTCCACGGGATTCAAGCAAAACTAACGGTTTACTTCATCTCAAAAAGAAACTATCGCTAAGTTTTATGTACCATAATTAAAATATTACCCTACCATAGAAATGACTTATTTCAATGTTATATATATACCTTAGAATGACTTCCTTCACATCAAGGGGATACCTTTGTTCAAAAAACTGCTCTATAACGACAGTGGAAATTTCCATGGCAGTTGGAAAGGGGAAGGAGGGAGGGCGGTAGACACTGCAATCGCTTTCCCATCTCAACCCTAGACACGCTCACTCACACTGAAAACAAGATGGTTCACGAAATATGTATACTCTAATTTTTTTTCCATGCGAGGCATGTGGGGTACATTCTCCGTACCCTCGAAACTGTGTTTATTAGTTTTTAAATATAGTATTTAGCTGCTTCAAGTGTCATTACCGATGCAAACAATCCCCTAATGACCCTATATGGCTTTCCTGTCTCCTATATTCGTCTTGACCTCCCCTTCACTATCCCCATCCTCTATCTCCTTCATTCACCTTCAATCTGCGTTTCCTTACACAAAACCTCGAGCTTTTCCTGCTTTCATTACCTCTACTACCTCCTGCACCTCCTCCTTGTTTGTGACCGTATCAATTCATGCTCCCATACCCGGCATCCGTGCACCGCCACCCACAGCCCCAATTTCAGCGTCATTGATATCATCAACATAACAAAATTCCTCAAAAAACTCAGTACACATCTTCAGTACATAACCACTCTTCATCAACAGACGGATATTCACGTCTTCCACCTCGCCCTTCCCGAACTCGCTTTCCTCACCCTCTTCGCCTCTTTCCAGAACACCTTGTTCTTCTCAAACTTCTTGCACAGCCGCCTACCCCAACCATCACCAGGGTCTTTCTTTGCTCTCCTCTCCACACGTTTCACCTCTTATCCCTATAGTTGTTTGATGCTACCACCTACAGTTGTTTCATGCTACCACCTACCTTACATTCAACCACTCATCAACAGTATTCTCTTCGACGCCACCGCCACTTTAAACTTTTCGTACCTCCACTGCTCATCTTTGCTCATTGTTCGTTGTAGGTACAACACTAATTTTGTTGTGATATTCAGTGAAGAAATAAATAGTGTGATGAACTCCAAGTCTCCAAATAGTTGAATGTATATTTCCGCCCTAGTTCAAGCCCCACTTAAACATGGTAGTCGCATACTTTCATTATCCATTGCAAATACTAAAAGCTTTATTACGTTTTAGATTACGTAACAGCGACTGCATCTGATGCTGCTTGGTCAATGAATTGGTAAGCCTAATTGTGATGTAGTGAAAATTAACGTGAGTCAGATCGCGCGCCAGCTGCTGGTGAGGGCATTGAAGCGCGCGCCAACTGTCCAGATACTCGATACTTATATTTATGACCCATTTTGGGCAGCTGGTGCATGCGGAGTGGCGGCACTGTAAATGCACCTATTTTCCTAAGTTAATTGGTTGCTGGCGCAAAATTGTGTTTATAATGAAATGTTTTAATCAAGCGAAGGGTTTGAACTCCTACCATTCATTTGCCAGATGGTAAAACTTATTAACATTTCAGGATGTTAAAAACTCTATGAACGTATGTAACTGATTATAAGAACAATTGCTTGTAGTTTCTTCAGATCTAATACTTATTGCAGATGGTGTTTTTTAAAGATTTTTTGGACCTGACGAATAATCATCAATAATTTAATTCATTTAAATGGTCGTTTCAAATGGCATATTTCGAACCCTTTTTTTGTTCCTCTCTGACTATAAATGAATGAAAGATCACATTGTTGGTGTCACGAAGGCAGCGGCATTTCTAACTTGAGTGGATTTGGTTGGAATGTTTGGAAACAAAATTGCAGTATTTCTTCGGTTTACAAATTCTTCATGTAATTCTAAGATTTTCGTTCACGAATGCTTATGTTGTTTGTTTAAAACAAAAAGATAGCATAAAATTTGTACCAAAGGTGTATATTTTTTCTGTGTAGCCTTATCGTTACCAGCCTCAGTTCTCTCATTTGTGTGTTCGAGATAGCGCAAAAAGGTTTAAAATGTAGTTCACTGGTCAAGCGATAGACGCTGTATTTATATTGCTACATCCGCGGGGCTACGGAAATGAGGCCCAAATCAAATCATCAGTAAGATTTTCCCAGAGGTGACACTGTTGAGTAGGCCTTGTGTATATTGATTATTTTTTATTTATCATCAGTAAGTATATTCCCAAAGGTGGCACCGTAGAGGAGGCTCAAACGGACTGGCGCTAACATCTCGAACTCCACTCAAAGGTGCGTTCGAGATGGTACATCTTAGAGAAACTGCGGCGTCCATATCCCACTGGCAGCTGGTGCACGCTCTGTCTCTTGTTGGTTTTCATTGTATATAGACTGCAAAGCAATGCTATACTCCCAGCAGCAGTTGGTCAGGGATCTTTGACGTCCTTCTAAATGCAATATTATTGCTTTAAAAGCCTCCCGACCATCTGGAAATAAAATTTCAGATCAATAGATGTCGTTTTAGATGAACAGCATATAAACAGATACTGGGTATCTATGTATCTGATAAAAAATCACAACGAAGAAATAAATGATCAAAAAAATCCAAATAATGGTTCTGCGTCGGAATTTATTCAGAAAAAATACTTCAAAATGTAATATATTTGAAACAGACCGCACCTATGCCTCATTAGCATTTGAATTAGTCTCTTATAACTGTGTGTGTCTTCAATTTCTGAAAACATAAATATTTATCTGCAATTCACTACATCTGAATCCCTCTGGAAAGCAGGGAAAAAATAACCACTGATATAATGACGAAGGATTCTTGAAATAAAATTGTCAAGGACAAAAATAATTCAAGTTCGGCTTACTACCGCAGGGACGACTCAATTATACAATTTATAGTCGGCTGCACGAGACGTTTGCTGGTCCATCATAAGTAAGGTCAAATACCTCAACACTGCTTCTAATTATATGTCAAGTTGGACAACATGAGTATGAAATATAGTTAAACGGGTGTGCAATGATTAATAATATTTTGGATTGAGACCCTTGATTAAACAATGATAGTTGCGAAGAAACAAAGTTAATAAAATAAACATATCAAAACAAACATTACATTATGAACTATTAGAGCAAACATGCAGACAGTGAGAGTGTAATACAATACAACTGTACATAAGTAAGTGGCTCATGCTCTGCCCCTTCCTACGTGAGAGCATACATGAAGACACATCACACTGGAGAGTTTAAGTGTACATCTACATATTTCCAGCGCCACACATAGGTTAAACATCTACACAGTGACATGTTGATATGACATCTATTGGTTCCCAGTGTGGGAGAGGCAAGTAGGATTTAAACATTATTCCTGTTTGTATCTGGATCTTTTTTTCAATGGGGATAGTTCGTATCGCTCACAATTACGGGCGACCTCCAGGAAACGATTATTCGACTTTTCAATTTGTTCCTGGAGGCTGTATGTACTTTTGCTTGTTCGTACATTCAGGCCATCAACATCGTTTTCTGCAAACGCTAGGCTGGCACCTGATCTTCTTGGTACACCAACCAGTCTCTTGAATTTGTCATTGTATGCGACTCGCAGTTTGCTCATAGTGACCCTCGTAAATATACAGCACAAAGAGATTCCAAAAACAAAATTTCGAGAAGTTGGATATCTATGGTTTTTATTGTTAACGGGGTGCTTACCATGTTCAGAGTACATTTCTACAAATCCTTCAACCGCATTCCAATGAATGCGTCAAATATTGTTTCTTCATGTAAGTTAATGAGGCGTTTTAATGGCTTACGGAGATAATTATGTCATGAATGACGCACTATTTGACGCAAGGCCTAACTCTACAGGAAGTTATTTCTACCCGTGCATCGACGAGCATACAAATTACAAATAAATAGGCTCGAGAAAAGCATCACCTGGCAACTCCTGCGTATGCGGTTGTTTCCGCAGCCATGCAGGAACCTCAGCTGCTGCCGCCCGTCGGCCAAACTTGGCTCTTGCCGCCTCTCACGGACTCCATGGTTCAGTGAAACATTGGAGTCCGTGAGAGGAGGTGTGTCGCGTGCGAGTTCCGTATTTTACGGAGAGAACACCAGTGCTAGTTCTCGTTTTAAATGGTTGTCAAGTAACTGTTACTGACTATTTTATTGCTTGACAGTGAACTAGTCTTTGCTTGAGGGTGCTCACTATAATCATACAGCCTGTTTTGTGGTAGAATTATCTTTCATGAGAATTACAATACGCTGTTGTAGCTACCTACCTACTCATCTACCTCGGGACTTGGAAGAAGGAAATGTTGTAGAGAAGAACGTGGGGTAGTAGTGAAGACAACTCTACTGACTCAATAAATTCTACTGTCGAAATTAGTGTCAAGGATACCTCTACGTTAAAAGGCAAGTACCTACCAAATCTTAGGTTTATCTTGTACTGCCATATTTTGCAAACTAAGGTCGGCCCTCTAAGTGTCCTAGTTACCTAATACCTAATTACACACGCTACGCTACATGGAAGAGTAAAATTTTAATCAGTTCGATGTGCGGTAAGCGAATTGGCTAAAGTGGTATTGTCTTCTACCTTCTGTTACGATTTCTGGTTCACTGTGGATAGTTCTCGACGGCCTTGTTGCTCGCCGACTTCGTTCTCTCGTTTTCGCTCCGATGGTGTGATTCGTTTATTTATTTATACATTTTGGTTATTCTATGCGAATATTTCCTCACCTTCTATTCTGGCGTAACCTTGTTTGTTCGTTCGAAAGACTTCAGATTTCGCGTGAACATATCAACAATTTATTTGGGAGACTGAATTTCGCCCCACGGCTAACATTTTTCAACATGTACTGCAATATTTTTACTTCGCTATGTCTACTCTGAAATATCTGTTTCTCAATATCTACTGCAATATTTAAATTTTCATTCAAAATTCCTTCATCAAAAATGTAGTAAACGAAACAATATAGTTTACAAGACTACACATTAGGCCAATATTGAAGTACTGCACGAGGTTGTTAGGCTCTGCTTCAAGTCTGACAACCTCCTTCACCCTCGAATTTATTCCCTCCAGTCAACCTGATGAAAATCTCGAAATATTCTATTGGCAACATTTTATAGTGTTCCTGGAAGCGTCACCAGATGTCGGGCAACGTGGCATGCTCGCCAGGGTTCAGCAAATCTACTGCTCCTTTTTTCGAACGTGGAATGCAGTTGTTGTGGTGTTGCTCCACGTGAGGTAGCTAGCTATTTGGTAATGCCTTTGGTAATGATCACAAAGCGTGTGAACGCTACGTAGACATGAACACACACGAGATGTGTGGCTGTGACAGAATAAATCTTTGTCATTTGGGATAACTTTATCATCCTAGTGACTAGGGTCGAGTTAGGCAAGTCGAGGTTAGGGCAATTAAAACATGATCACCATGTAAAAGGAAACAATCGTTACACTGTATCATATTTGTGGCGTCATGTCGATGTTAGCAGTAGCCATATTTCATCTGATCGCGTCATATTTTTGTCCTAACGCAGAAGAAGGCTAATATGGTGAAGAACTCATCTTATTTGTCATCATAACAGTCCTGCCTCTATTGTAATTATTTGCTGAAGGTCAATACGAAAGAACGTACCTACGTTACCATCTCGTTTAAAACTAACACAAATGGGTCCTTTTATCCCTTGACAGTGCTGAGTGAATGTTCTCTTTATATTGACAATCAATCAGCTTGGATAATTTGTATGACCTAAATGCGAATAGACCTTCCATAAGTAAGCATCTTGAAATGATTTCTAAGTGGTCAAACAAGGCACGTCCGCAAACCCAAATTTCATCGTCAGCGCACGGGGCTTTTGGGCTACCAATCTTCAATGGGAAGAGGAACGGGATGTCTGTCACCTTGAACCCATCACATTCTGCCATGTTGAACCCATCACATGAAAGAGTTCACTTTCGATTAATTTCTTGAGTGACAATGAAATGAAATTCATTGTGGACGTGGCACTGTTCTCAGGATTTATGGTTCCCGGATATGCGTGTTCGGGACCAGGACTTTTTGCACCTTATATCATCATTGAAGTAATTTTTCTTTCGATATGCGTCCTGACATTTTATTTTAACAAGGATAGAAATATCAACGTTTTTGTATAGTTACTCCAAATAGTAGCAAGAAATCTAGTTTTAAATACAGTTAATCCCTACCATTGGTATTCATTAGTATATACGCTAATGATTTGTTCACTAACAAATTAGTATTATTTAAGTAGGTAAATGGACAAATATTTTACCATTTACTGACCATGGTAAAGCCACCGTCGAACTAGATCCACTGGTTCCCACTCTCCACCAATACACAGCTAAGCTAAAGAAATTACTACGGTGCCGGTAGAGTGGTTCCCTACTTCAACTCTCCTATTGTTTCATTTCTAATCTAACATTCATTCAGTGTTCATCTATCATCATCTAACTGCAATACCCTTCAACATGCGTCCTGATGTAGGTACAGTCACTGTCACTTTCCCCTCCCTCTTCTAGCCCATCTCAAGGTTGTCGTCTATGCTCTCGTGATCACCGTATCCGTAATACCTGTTGTAACGTTATACCGGTAACATTAGAGCGACACAGGGGAGGGGGGAAGGGGGTGGGGGTTCTTGTCCGCATTAGGGGGCCGAGTCAGGCTTCTGCAGTGACCACCCATCGACCGGGTGCCTGACGATGTCATCCCGTCCAAGTTGTCTTTACAAAATAGCGCTGATTATTCTTGAAACGTTTGACTTTATTTTCTATCGTGCACTCTGTCGTTGTGTTCCCTTATTACCTGTATCGGTAATTTTGTATCCTCGATATCTGCATGAAACCCTTCGAAACTCCATGGTTGTACTGACACTTATCAAGAAAAAATATAGTAACCTCGAGATACTAGCTACACAGCGCGTGAAAACTGTAACAAGTCACATGCTCTGTAACAACTAGTCACCTGTTCTGTAACAACTAGTCACATGCTCTGCAGTCTTGTTCATATAAAATAGGCGCTCGTGCCACGGGCGTTCATGCCAGGGGCGTTCATGCCAGGGGCGTTCATGCCAGGGGTGCTCATGCCAGGGGCGCTCATGCCAGGGGCGCTCATGCCAGGGGCGTTCATGCCAGGGGCGTTCATGTCAGGGGCGTTCATGCCAAGGGCGCTCATGCCAGGAGCGCTCATGTCAGGGGCGCTCAGGCCAGGAGCGCTCATGCCAGGGGCGCTCATGCCAGGGGCGCTCATGCCAGGGGCGTTCATGCCAGGGGCGTTCATGTCAGGGGCGTTCATGCCAAGGGCGCTCATGCCAGGAGCGCTCATGCCAGGGGCGTTCATGTCAGGGGCGCTCATGCCAGGGGCGTTCATGTCAGGGGCGTTCATGCCAAGGGCGCTCATGCCAGGAGCGCTCATGTCAGGAGCGCTCATGCCAGGAGCGCTCATGCCAGGGGCGATCATGCCAGGGGCGATCATGCCAGGGGCGTTCATGCCAGGGTGTGCTCATGTCAAGGGCGCTATGCCGGGGACGCTCATGCCGCTGATTTTGAGTTGAAACATGAGATTCGCAGTTTTTAATAAATGCCGTCACTGTGTCAGCACCGGTAGAGCCTCTCCCAACTAAGATACTAGTCATATTTCCAGCAGTGGTCGCCTCTCAACTCTGTTAGTCAGGCGCTCGTCACTGTGTCAGCACTGGTAGAGCCTCTCCCAACTTTGGTACCGAGTCATGGACGCATGCCCGCAAATATGTTGTGGCGAAACGAAGGCCTGGTCCGGTAAGAATAGTTTGGTTATGATGTGTGGTGATTGGACTTAGCTGCACATCTATGACCCACCCAAATAAATCCATGATATTACGACTTAACCCCTGCACCACCAAGTTCGTTCTGGATAACTAAACGAGTAACTCCATGATGGCACCAAACTGGGGTCAGGTCCCTTTAATCAAGTGAGCGGCTGCATCCAAACTTTCTCTTAGTAATTACCTTCAACTCCCACTGCTCTCTAAGCTTCCTGTGTCGCCACGGTCTGCTCGCTCTCGATGACGCTGTTGTCATCTGCGTAGCCCCGCCGTGACTCATCGCTGGCATTTCTTGGTGATTATTGTTGTCACCGCAGCCTGTTATTAGCAAGCAATTCGCTTCATCCCTTCCACCTTACACTCTGGTGCTTAAGTCTGTCCGCCGATGCCATTATGTTGTCCTATGAAATAGTATTGTACTATGACATAATGTTGTCCTATGACAGTGTTTTCCTTTGACATAATGTTGTCCTATGACAATGTTGTTCTATGACATAATGTTGTTCTATGACATAATGTTGTCCTATGACAATGTTGTTCTATGACATAATGTTGTCCTATGACAATGTTGTTCTATGACATAATGTTGTCCTATGACAATGTTGTTCTATGACATGAAGTTGTCCTATGACAATGTTGTTCTATGACATAATGTTGTCCTATGACAATGTTGTTCTATGACATAATGTTGTCCTATGACAACTTTGTTCTATGACATAATGTTGTCCTATGACAATGTTGTTCTATGACATAATGTTGTCCTATGACAATGTTGTTCTATGACATAATGTTGTCCTATGACAAAGTTGTCCTATGACAATGT
>SDVV010024475.1:0-12579 GCA_016164225.1 Gammarus roeselii
ATTTATAAACAATCATATTCCAAAATATATATACAACCATTTACCAATGGAACGGTGAAGTCATCGAATCGAACAGCAAACACACGTTCACTTTCCAACTGCAGTTTGCTATCGAGATTTCCGTACCAAATGACGGGAGCACCACTGCACGACCTTGCAATATAAACATTTCATTCCACTTAAATCAATCATATTCATATTCATACAATCATAGTTTTGCAACGGTGATCGTCAACTCGTCATCTGATCACTTAACGTTGCAGGAATATGATTATGTTCAACAATGGTTTGGCTCCTGGCTACAATTTAGAAATGTTCTACCCTTCCATATTTTGAGAGAGCCCGAACACCTCATTAAGCGACTTGTGTGCTGAAGTCAAAAGAATGTGATTTCCAAGACACAGACATTAATCTAACAGGATGGTTTTAATTAATATGAGCGGACTTCTTTCGTTTAATGGAGTCCAACTCACAGGTATAATTAATTGAGATGATTTGCTTGAGAGGAAATGTTGATATGTTATGTAAAGATGTCATGCACTGAATGAAAGGCTAGAACATCCACGGAAATCGGCCACATCTTATGCGTGAGCGGTGGCTTTATTGAATATAAGAAGCAGTGTCAGGCATGACTCGTTCTGGTAACTCATGGAGGTTGTTACTGAATAATACAGTAAAATGTTCAATATTAAAGTTGCCTGATAAGATGTGATCTCGTAGTTTTTAAACAACATATTAATTGTTTCGTATTGCTAGGGCGATTGTATTTTTTGTCATACATGGTTTCATGGAGTCAGTTCAGACGTCCGGTAATTATTCCTTTATCCGATTGATAAGATTTACTTCCAAGAAAGTGCTGCATATTTTGCTATACAAAGCACAACACTTGGTCAGCGCATGTACTTAAAATTATATCAAATTTACGCCACGCTCGTACTAAATAACTTTGTGTAATATTAAATGATTTTTTTTACCTAAATGAATGATTTGGATATGCTTTCTCCTGTTCTAAATTAGCATCGATGTGCAGTCAATTATGTGTTTGGAGAATCATTCGCCAGGGACCAGTGAAGACCTGGCAGCATTGGAATATTTGATAGACAATGACCATCAGATATGTTTTCATAATGCAAACGGCAATTTTTTTATAAAGTTAAATTGATGGTTTGGTTCCCTATGAAGAAGTGTGCATTTAGAGTCTGTATTTTGTTTGAACTGCACGTAAATTTTCAGTTTAGTCATTTTGAATTGTTTAGTTTTGTTATGAATCCTCAGAGAACTCAAACTACTTGGAAGAATATGAGAATTGATCATTACCGAACATTTCGAACACTAACATCGCAGCGTCGTCAATGATGAATACAATCATTGATCGAGTAACGGGTCCTCTAACAAATCTTTCCTACTTCATTAAAATACATTGAAAAGCAGAAACCCACATTCGAACCTAAAGAACTCACTCCCGTCCTAGAAACAATTCTTACATAATTGTATGTGCTATTGTCTGGGCTATTATGGAGACGCTATTCTGCCTGACGTACGATTGCTGGCTGATGAGGTAATTCTTCACGCCCTGAGGCGGTGCGACAGTTTTATTACCCTCTTAGTTCTGGAAGTCAACAAACTCTTTATAGAGGGAAGTTGACGGCACAGCTTGCCATTTGGTGGCAACGAAATGGAAGAATGTTTCAAGCTACGTGAAAAAAACAGGTACTACTTCCGGCGATTTATGTGTTTACAATTGAAACACAGTTAGACTCGACCAAATGAATATTTATGGATTTGGGTTTCAACTACTAACAGTTGCTCACTGCGGCCAAATATATCAGTAACAGCAACAAATTGCGAATTCAAAATGACGTTATGAAGCTCTTCGTTAATAAATGTTCAAACAATGCATTGTTAAAATATTTCAGCGTCTTCTTCAACTCTAATAAAAGCAATGCAACGTGTCCCATGATACAAACTCATGCTTGTATGAAACAACCATACAGAAAGAGATTGAATTCCACAAAGGAACCATATTATCAAAATATCGTATCCCTACACTATTGAATAACACTTGAGAGTGTCCTTATATGATCAGTATTACTGCATTTATACTTCTCCAACGAGAAACATCAAACATCATTCTCTCGAATCAGGAACAAGCCTCTGACCATCCTCATAGTCAGTAATACCATGTGCACTACTTGTAGTGCACTTAAAACAAAAGGAGGACACTCATTACTTATTCGAAGTTCCTTTTATGTCTGGATGCTTTCTCAATTATATTACCTCAAATAATATGTTATGCTAACAATTCTTGAGTAGACGTGGAAAGAGAAATATATGAATAAACACGTCGATATACATATATTGAATCTATATAACTTCACACGCCCTGGTCCCTTGGGTCCTATGGACCAGGGTAATGAAAAATGTGAAACTCCATGAACAATACTCGCTACCGTACCGCTTGCGTGTCGTAGGAGGTGACAAAAAGGGGGAATAGAGGGTGCTGGGGATCCCCTCCTCTGTATTTGTATACCTACAAAACGGCCAAATAAGCGGGGAAGGAGAGCCCACGTCTCGCCGAAGCCTATTGTTACAGTAGGGTTCTGTTAGACGAAGATAACTTGGCACGATGTGAATTTAGTGTGGTTGTAAGGAAGTGAGAGTAAAGAAAGGCTTGTCATAGTGAGGTTTAGTGATGATACTGAGTGATCCGTTGGTTAATAGAGTTGGAATGAAAGGAAATGTCCTCCAGATTTATTTAAGTGAAGGTTAAATTGAGTATAGAAAAAGGGGCGTTTTTAGTTGGGAGCTATGGCGTGCCAGCTAGACACGACGGTGGAGAGGATCTGGAAAGTTTTTTTGTGAAGCAGTAGCTGGTGATTAGAAACAGCTTGTTCAAGGGGCGAGATGTCCCCAAGTACACATTAGTACACCGGCAGGTGGTTCAGTGGGGGTTAGAGCACTAAGGGAATTTGTGTTGATTGCGAGGATATTGGTGGTGAGGCTGTTGACGTGCGGGTGCTGAGGGATGAGAGGGTAGAGGAATGTCTGATCACCTTCTAGTCGAAGGAAGATCGAGAGTGAGGTTAAGCCGGTATGAAAACAAATGAGTAAAAGGAGGAATAAAAGTAATTATAATGCGTGAATTGAATGGGGCAGGTGGAACTGAGTAGTTCCAGCAGGCATTGAAGTAGAAATATAACATTGTGAGGGGCAAGGCTTAGGTGATGTTGAGGAATAATTGGAGACATTCAGATATGGGGTTTTAAATTGTCCGAGAAATGTGTTTGGGGCTCGCCGTGTCGGCGGGTGAAGGAGGAAGGGTTGCGAGTGTTGAAACGATGAGGACACGATGGTCGTGACTCAAATCAGAAAAGCTTTTGAGAAGTAAGTGCAGGCAGGGTCAATGGAGACCTATGAAAGCTGATGAGGGACGAGACAAGAGATAAAACGTGCGGTGTGGAGTGCAAAGAGGGATACGGTAGGTAAGGTAGGGGAGGTGGTTGTTTGAGAATTTTGAAAAGAACAAGATGATGTCAGAAATGAGGTGATAGGGGTGAGGAAGGGGTAGCCTGTAAAAAAAGAGGCGCTAGATGAACGTCGTTCCACTTAACAGTCGCCAACAGCAATCGTTCGTCTCGTCCTTGAGGAAGACCTAAACGGGGAAGGATGAATAACATGGAACAGACTTTGCGTAGGAGAGACACCAGCTTGAATATAGCGAGGAAGCCGCTAATGGATAGGCGTGAATGAAAAATATTTGTAATTGAGTTTTGACCCGGTCCTGATGCTCTTTCCGGTCCATAACGTCTCGTTGGTGACAGGGTGAAGGCTGGGAGGGCTTGGCAATTATAACGCTGCAGATATAAACCAGAGAGAGCTGAAGGGTCCTGTGATTCCCACTGATCGCGGACCTCCCTTCTGACCCAAAGTGTGTATTTCGGTGTACCGTCCGTATCCTTTTGCGCTACAGGGCTATGTTATGGTATGTGTGTGAGTGCACGAGAGAAGTGTGAGGCACGTCTTGCTGTCGGCCACCTTCATTCGATGAAAATCGGCCTGCGTCCGATTTATAGGGTAATATTTGTTATGTTATCCTCATCCTTTTTTCATTCGTGGCATCTTGTGAAATTCCACAGTGGCTGTGAAGTTTAAACTGTATTTATTTTCATATTCGATTCAAATCCATGGTGAACCTAACACGCTTGTACCTTAGACGGGATACACTTTGGCCACAATAATAACGTTTATTTCCTCTATATGTTGCTTCCGAGATTTTTTTAAAGATCTATCAAGATCTCCTTTTGTTTCCCTATAATATTGCGGTCATTAGATCGAAGGAATGAAATGAAGTACGATACCCGCAAGCGAAGTCTTAACCAGGAATCCACAACATTAATCAAGGCATCCACGACTGGAGTGTGGAAGGAACATATTACGAATAGAGCAAAATTAGATAACGATTTTCCCCAATATTGTTTACTTGTCAAATAATGATTGCTATATTTCTTATTTTGGAAGGACTTCTAACCTGTTGACTGCACTTTTTATCGGATCCCGTCTGTAAATATATTTCTCGGTAAATAATTATATATATATATATATATATAAACAGTATTTCAAGAAAACCCGTTCAAAAGGCCAACTGTCCCTTACAGATGGTGGAATTTTGATCAAAATCAATAGTTGGCAATGGACGTCTTTCTGTCAGAAAATGTCGTTCAGAATTTAACCCAAATGCATGACCTTGCATGGAAACTCCTTAAAAATTCAAATAATCTACATCAGATAACATGCGAACTCAAAACAAGGTGTCCCAAGAGTTCTTTCCAAAATCAATTCTGGATTTCCTTTACGGCTTTCGCTGGCTTTACCACCGGTGAGGGGAGCATTATTTGGCCATTCCATTATTTGCACAAACGTTACCAAGAATTTATCCCGACTCCCAGATGGTCTTTCTGAGATTATACCCCAGTAAGGGTCTCCTTGCGCCGCCTGCATTGCACCATTCATGGCAACTCTCCTCAATCATAGCAGCCTTGGTGTGGCTCTGATACTGCTGTACTCTAATACAAAGGCCTTCAAACGACTTAGATGGTGCCTCATTTGGTGGTTGAAAAAAGTCTGAAGTGGCAAGTTGTATATTGAAGTTGATTCGAATAATACAGAAAAGCTGAATTTATGGAAGTGGTTCCCTGGCGAACCCCATGTGAAAGCGGGCTAAGGGATTGAATATTCCTCGGAAGCAAATCAAATATATCGCGTTGGTAACATACTTTCCAGGGATCATTGATAGTTACTCAAGAGGGTAAATATTCCAAGAACATTATAATTAAATTATATTATTCACCGAATGCAAATATTCTCTTAGCGAATCATTTGAATGTTAGAAGTCGATGATTTTATTTCCCATCGTATGTATCTCACATGAACCAAAAAAAGGATGAAATTCAAGCAAGGCTTTAACCGTACAAGTTTCATCAGTAACAATCTGGCTCACAGTGCGTGGATGGGTTCGATTTTTGCAGGCGATGGCCCCTACCGAATATCATCACATGTGAGTTATAAACATATTCATTCACATTTTCATATGATTTTCTCCAGACCTGACGTTTTTCCGGGTTGAGGAGGGCTGTCAATAATATTTACTTTTATAATGCGTACGCACATCCTTAATAGTATCGAAAAATGTTGAAATAGGAATGATCGAATAATTATTACAATTATGATCTCGAAAGAAACAGATCGCACTCAAATTGAATTTTGTTCAAAAAGCAGAGCGGGTAGCCCGCTTTGCATCTAGTTACCTGAGAAGATTTGATGTAAATGCCAAAGTTTTATACAGTTTCGAAGTTTTCATCAATTTTATCCCAACTTTCAGTTAAATCTCCAAGTCTCGAATGTTTCGATTTTGGTAAACGGAAAGTTGAGTGCACCCACTATGGATAAAACCTATTCCAAGGTCCCAACTGTCGTATATCGCTTGCAGGGGTGAGAGAATGCTCATATATGTGTTTGTGATCTAATTTTTGTGTTAGGAGCCGAAAGATTTTACGAGAGGCGAACCTACGGAGACGACTTTAAGAGTCGGAACTAGAATTATGATTCGAGTGCTGAGGATCCTCGGTAGGAACTGGCTCTCCTACGTATGGGTTGAAGACATGAAACTAAGCAGTTTTAGCTCATTCCGCTCCTAGTATTATTGGATCTTTCAGCGTGGATGATCAATTTAAAAATGATTACATTCCACTTAGTGTTAAACACCTTCTGGCCAAATAGATAAATATGACAATACCATTTATGGATCTATCATTTCTGTGCATCTTTCGTGCATGGACCTGGGTAGACCCACTAGGAACAAGTAGGCTTATAGATTATAAGCAGACCGTGACTAGATATTCAACCTAGTACTATTATTTATAGTTCAGTTTTGCCGTAACCCTCGATGATGATGGCTACTCTTATCATGAGGTCATGAGCTCCAGTAGAATTTGATGTTGATGCTGCAGCACATGATCACACTCTAGAATGAAGCTTTTTACCGACGGATTTTTTAGTAAACAGTATTTTGCGAACAGCGTGATCGAATAGTTTCATTCATAACTCATATACATCATTTTTGAGCTTTCCTGTTACCAGATGATTTGTTTCACAATACGTAGTATCAATTCAAATCCATAATAAATTTCAAGTTATCTTCATATGCGTATTTAGTGAGTACCAAAACCAACAACATCGAACGAGAAAGCATCGACACTGAAAAACATGATTATTTTTTTGGAAGTTACTCTGGAATCAAAATTGTTTACTTGGTAACTCAACCACACAAAGTTCCCACCTATGATTCAAGTTTAAGCCGAAATGTTGGTTGCAGTTTAATATATGCTCTCGGAGTTCCCTTCAAGTTGATCGAACTTGAAGCGAGAATCCCCAGACGACGGAGAGACTTTCTCCTCCCACTGATTCTGAGAGCACTCGAGGGCCTCGGAGATGAATGGAATCGTCCGAGCCTTGAAGGCCCGACCACAGGAGGCTCATGGGGCTTAAAAGTTCGTCCCTTCAATAAGATGTTCCACGAATAGCGAATCTACTTAACACGTTTCATATTAATACAAGAGTGATGTCGTAAATCTGCTGCCAGGTCCCGATTGTTGTAGTATTTTAATTAATAGTCACCAGTATTTTTTTCAGCAGGTTTCCATTTCTGTAACAAATGTTACAAATTCATCCTGTCGACAGTTCGTGTATATATTTAAATTATTTATATCTATACACCCCGTCTCCGAATTCGATCACAGTTTCATGCCTCCCTTGCTATTTCGTTACTTTTTATTTTCCTTTTGGTTAACCTTGAGAGCCTTCTTCAAATTATTTGAATATATGACCACCAGTCCGATCCCATCTCGGTACATCCTGAGCTTTTTCGCATTAGCCAACGTCGGTGGGTTCATAATGATCAGGTCCCAACTACTAGATGAACAGATTGTCGTGTACTGGATGAACATATTGCCGTGTACTAGATGAACCGATTGTCATGTAGTTGATGAACAGATTGCCGTGTACTAGATTGAAATATTGTCGTGTACTAGATGAACAGATTGCCGTGTACTAGATGAACAGATTGCCGTGTACTAGATGAACAGATTGTCATGTAGTAGATGTACACGCCAATTTCTTCTTCTTATGAGTCAATGGCATCTCCCTCTGCCCACTGTTGGGCGAGGTGGACTGCCAGAAATTGGGACCACATATTACTGCACTATAGAAGCTGGTTGCACTATCATGTTTCGTGGAAGCAAAGGTTAAATCAATAATGGAACACGGTAACCTGTTGTCGGATATTTACTAATATTGAAGGGTCGAATTACGAGCATGAAGCTATCAACTTTGTCCCCATAATTCATCATTTAATCTACGGTATTACTCAAGAGAGGGCGGAAAATAGAACGTGAGTTCTGATAATAACATAGCGTTTAATTTCCATCAAACAGCTATCTCGCTTTTGCCCAGGCACTTGTGCCACTGTAACATTATGGATCTTACGACTTTGCATGGTATGTCGTGATGACAAGCGGTCCTTCCGATAATGAACTGAAGATATCTCATCGTTCATATAATTTGACTGAAAAGCTTAGAATCTGACATGGAAGTTCAATCTATTCGGTTTTATTTAGTACGATGTTATGAGAGATTTTTGATTTTGGTTTCGAAAGGAAAACACAAAAAAAGCGAATGAATCGTATGTTTTTTTTTCCACATAGCCTCCAACACGCTCCCGAGGATATGATAACTAATGGGGAAGACGCCCACCACCATTACACAATTGCATTCGCAGGTCACAGAACTACATCACCAACATACATCTCAGTTTCAATGTCGCTCTTCACGAGTTTGTTTGTGGTCATTTCTCAGCCATAATGCATCGTAAAAGCCCTGCCAAAAGACGTACTATCGCCAGCTGATGTGGTTATTCTTCATGCACACAACCCTCTCAGTTATGCATGTCAACAAACTCTTGATAGCAGGCGCTTTGATGGCGCGGCCTGCCACCTAGCTGCAACAACGTGAATAGAGGGGTAGGATAACGTGGATAGAGGGGTAGGTCAACGTGGATAGAGGGGTAGGACAACGTGAATAGAGGGGTAGGACAACGAGGATGGAGGGGCAGGGCAACGTAGATAGACGGTTAGGACAAAGTGGATAGAGGGGTAGGACAACGCAGATAGAGGGATAAGCCAACGTAGATAGACGGGTAAGGCAACGTAGATGGAGAGGTAGGACTACGTGGATGGAGGGGCAGGGCAATGGGGATAGTGTGGTAGAGCAACGTGGACAACAAGGTTGGTCAACGTGGATAGAGGAGAAGGGCAACGTGGATAGAGGGGCAGGACACCGTGGATAGAGAATTGGGCAACGTCGAAGAAAAGGAAGGATAACGTGGATAGATGGTTAGGGGAGCGT
Source organism: Gammarus roeselii (assembly GCA_016164225.1). Lineage (NCBI taxonomy): Eukaryota > Metazoa > Arthropoda > Malacostraca > Amphipoda > Gammaridae > Gammarus > Gammarus roeselii. The sequence goes on from SDVV010024475.1 coordinate 8,959, forward strand.
GACGCACGTATCCTTCCGTAACAAGCGGAAGAAAACTTATTATGCTTGTTCCTGATAGCAAATACTTCTTGATTTGTAACGCAATTTATTTAGGAGGATTTTGTCAAGTTATTTGGTTTGCTGTTGTATATATGTAATAACCCAATATATTTTATATTGTTAAAGTGAACTAACCCAAAGTCAGCAGGCAGAGGTGTCAAGAAATGTGTTCACGTTGCCTTAAATGGGTTATCACGGCAATAGTTTATGAAAGTAATAACTTCGATTTAACTATCACAATTTAGGGTTTGTCTTGGGTATAAGCCTTACCTATTGATCAAGCAACCAATCGCCTACCAATCGTCCATTGAATTCGTTCATTCCTCGGGAAGACCTACAAATACAGACACAAAGCCGCATCCCCCAGAAAGGGGGGTGGCCGACGGCAAGGCGCACCTTACACACTCATACGCTCACGCTCACACAACTTAACCCTTTTGTGGTAAAGGGTCTGGCCGGTAGCCCCTCAACTTACACTCTGGGTCCCGAGTGCAGTCCGAGGAACCGTCGTCAGCAACAGGGCCCGACAGTTTTCACTGGTTCACCCCCGCTGCGTCATAATGGCCGGGTCCCCCCCGGCCATTATAACGCGCTTAATGACCTAAGCCCGCTAAATGGTCTAACAAAAAATATATGTCAATGAACTGCATACTGTCAAATATCACGACCGCAAAACTTGCTCTATCTTATAGCTCGTTTGTTATGCCCTTATACACCGCTGCTCTGTTTTGGAGCTACCCTGATGAATTGCGCCCTCAATGTTCAATTGTTGTTAGTCGGAAATGTTGAATAAAGTGACTTCTGGTGGTGATAGTGATTGGTGGTGCTGGTGATTGGTGGTCTTGCTGGTGACTGGTGGTGGTCCCGGTGATTGCTGGTAGTACTTGTGATTGCTGGTGGTGCTGGTGATTGCTGGTGGTGCTATTGTTTGCTGGTTGTGCTGGTGATTACTGGTGGTGTTGATGATTGGTGGTGGTGCTGATGATTGGTTGTGGTCCCGGTGATCGCTGATGGTGTAGTCGATTCATCAGAATAGTGCCCCTAGTTCTGAGAGAAATGAAGCTTGAGCAAATATATGATCACCGAACATGTACAGACATCTCTGAGAGAGTATTGTTTATTAGCAAGCTTTATTTTTAGTCATCATCAGTGATATCTGGCGAGAGTAAAAACCCAGCAAAGTCTTGAATTTAGTCAATACATATTTGATAATTGACTGAGGGAAATATTTGTCAAGCAAAGCTCGGATATCTCTGTCGATTTTTTTATGATCTTACTATGGAATATAATTAGATGCTTCTCATAAGACGGGCAGATTAAATACTACTGGGGTATAAATGCGATAGAGAAAATGTGCAAATTGTAATTCAATCGGGTTACAGCGCATAAAAAGCAGTGTTCTGAATAAGAAGTCGTATATATTTTATTCCGTTCTCATTAAAACATTCGCATAGTTCTATTGATTGTTAAATCAAATTTCAATATGCTGGTTGGTGTTCTCTTGGACAGCGAAATCATTAAAAGAGGTAACGGGCAAAAACAAGGGACAAAAAACCGTGATCGCGACCTTATCGTTGTTTCAAGAGCCAGGGAAGATTTTACGAGAGCCGCGCTGAGGGGCAATATAGGATATAACGGCGCTTTAAGAGTCGGCGCTAGTGTTATGACTTGCGTGATATGGGTCCTCGATAGGACCTGAACCTCATGCCAGCCGGCTGATAACAAGAGGAACAATTGTGTTTTCATTTATCAGTAGGTATTTATAACATTCATCAGAAGAAATTGCTTAAACTCGAATTTAACTGCAATACACCCGCTATGGACGGAGTAGAGTGAACCGAACATCATTTAATCATCGTCCCAGCTCGTCATTAACGCTCAAGAAAAATTAGAAATAATTCAAAACGACGAGAATGAAACAATTGTTCTATTCAAGAATATCGTGTATTTCGCATCCACATACACAAAGTTAGTCATTTCATGAATTTATTTTGAAAAGTTTAAAAAACGATATTGATAAATAAAAACTGACTGCTTGTTGATGATATACCATATGAATAACATTCAACCTGGCATACATTTTTGCTTAAAATAAAATGTGGAGACTGCTAACGCAGATAATAAATATTAGTATCATAATTTGAGACCTCATTAGGAATACTTCTGTTAAGGAATATCCTACGAAGGCTCAGATAAAGGAAAATAGTAACATAATACATGTATCAGCACATGGGAAAGATGAGTACGTGCGTGGGCTCTCCGCCGTCGGTGGGTTCTGCTTCCACTCTATCTTGTCTTTTATATATCAGTTCAGAAAATTCCTTCTAAATTAGACCAATTTAGCACTGAAATTAAAACCCCTACTTTTCCGTTCAAAATCATAGGCTTAGGACAATCTTTCCTACGGCTGCTTGATATTGGCATATGTTAGTACGTACCACCACGGGAATATAGAACCACGAATGAAACATGTCGTTTAATATCCGGCCACTATGTTCTCGTTTCCTTTATCAATCTTTCTGTGAAAAACCAAAGACGTAAGTTGGATATTCTCCTCGGACTGATGCCGAGCCTCCAGGAAGGTCTCCGTGTTCAATGCATTAATTAAGATGCGAAGATCTTCAAGGGATTTAGCAACAAAAGTATCCCGAGACTCAGAAGTTTGGTCCTGAGCTCGGCGGGTGATTCGCTCGCCACGATTTTGTGACAGATTTGGGGAAAGTATGAGTTACCTACGACAGGTACTGAATCCTCTTTTCTGAGACAGATAGTGAGACAGATAATGAGAATGAGACACATGTGACAGAATTGATTTTCTTTATTCGGGTCTCGGTCACCATATGCAAGCTAGTTTTATTGAACGAGCAGATTTGGAAGAAGCCATTGTGTTAATATTGCACTATTCAAGAGGACTTAGTTTGTAATATTGGCCATTGTTTCATTTACTATTCTCTTCGTAACTGAACCTTCTCGCAGAGACGTGCAATTATCCTTTCACATCACATCTCTTTTACCTTTCCGAGAAAAAAAAATGTTCCATCACCTCATCTTGCTTCCCTCGCTGTACCAGCAAGCCCTTGCCTTTTCCCCATTCCTCAAATATTTCATTTAACTGCTCCCTCGTCTCAGCTCCCAAAGATCTCCACTGCCCCAATTGACACCAACAAAGTCGTAACGTGCTCAGGCCCCGTTTGTATCCCTTCGACTACTTTCAGTCAACGCCTTGGTTCCCAGTCTTCCCACGGCTGCTCTTGTTTACTCGATATTCATTGAAGGATCGACAATAAAATCTAAAGTGGGCAGCACAGGCAAACACTGACTAGCCTCTTGAGAGTTGAAAATTATTGGTGCTCCGGTGGTTATTGTCCCGGAATAGAGACCCTGCTGAATGTGAGAAGAATAGTCGACCTTGGATCAGTTGTATTGAGAGAAGTGGTGACTGGAGGGAGAAGAAGAGGAACAGAGCGAAGAGTTTCTCCAGTGGAAAAACAAACTCATCGAACTCCATCGAGCTTGAGACGAGCATTCTGAGCATATCTAGACAAGTCAAATGTATGTAAAAGAATAAGTATATGAGGGGTT
>SDVV010024476.1:0-12579 GCA_016164225.1 Gammarus roeselii
GGTGGTCAGCAGCAGGTGTGTGGTGCCATAGTCAGCAGCCGACGTGTGATGATCAGCAGCGGGCGCGCGCTGGAAACTGCTGATGCAGCACATCGGTGACACTTCCAGAAAAAACGTTAGTTTTATTTCTGTTTTACTGAATGGCCGTAACTGATTCATCTAGTTACCATTCAACTCACATTAAAAGGTACTTAAATATGATATAAATACTAAACAAATAGTATTTATCATATTGTTTTCATTTGTTTGCTTGCTGGACGACCATAACTGATTCATTGCCTTGTCATTCATTCAAAACGGAAAAAATGTTGTAACTCATTTGCAATATCAACTCAATATTATTGAAACTCACCAACATTAAAGTCTTTTTCATGTGTACATCTATGTATTTATTTGTTTCCTCATATTCTTTTTCATAGCTAACAGTCATTAATATGATAAATCATACGTGGCAGATTTTATACCTTGATATTCCCTTGGTGTAGAGGAGCTCTTTGTCAGGTTATATCACTCTGGGGAATCATAATTAATTACAGTTGCTTCTAGCGAGAGCCTTTTTTTTTATCTTCCTCTGACTCTTCCGAGGACAGATACATGCTGCTTCAATTAGCCTCACAATATTCCACTCTCCTTGATTAACCCTGACAAGGCCCTCTGCATGTGCTCCATCCATATTTAAACTCTGAGAAGAAGAGAGAATGTCGTATGAAAATATTGTTAACAGTTTAGACTGCCATTCTCGCAGAGGTCAACTAAGTATGATCTGTGACACCGGACTATTAGGTCCCTATTATCAATAAACTGACATACATTATTCAATTTTGCAATCACTATATTGTAAATTGGACGAAATTAGCGTCATGAACGCTGGTTTGCCGGGAACACAAAAGATTTGATTCATTTTATGATTATAATTTGCTTCACTCATTCAATAGTTATGGCTGAAGTATAGAAGGAATCAGCACCTATATTTCTGATAAATATACCTCTAAAATGTTAGCCTATTTTACCGCTAGTGCGACTGCAACGCAACACATTCTGTAGTAACAATGATGACCATAGCAACGGCTTACAAGCCAGCGGCTGCTAGCAATAATCTGTTATGTATGAATGATCGCAGCTACGGCTTACAAGCCAGCGGCTGCTAGCACTAATCTGTTATGTGTGAATGATCATAGCAACGGCTTACAAGATAGCGTCTGATAGCATTAATCTATTCAAAGACAAATTAGACGACTTCATTCAACCTTGTCAGAGCACTGAAGATGATCATTTATTATACATGGATATATTAATATAGATAATATGAAGTACAATAATGGCAACAGCGCTTTAGACTTCCAATGAACAACAAACAGCCTTGCCTGTTGCCATATCTACACCATCTATACTAGACGATACCTCAGGTAATGAACAATAAACAGCCTTGCCTGTTGCCATATCTACACTAACTATACTAGACAATACTTGAGGTACTGAACAATAAACAGCCTTGCCTGTTGCCATATCTACACTTACTAAACTAGACAATACCTGAGGTACTGAACAATAAACAGCCTTGCCTGTTGCCATATCTACACTAATTATACTAGACAATACCTGAGGTACTGAACAATAAACAGCCTTGCCTGTTGCCATATCTACACTAACTATACTAGACAATACCTGAGGTACTGAACAATAAACAGCCTTGCCTGTTGCCATATCTACACTAACTATACTAGACAATACCTGAGGTACTGAACAATGAACAGCCTTGCCTGTTGCCATATCTACACTAACTATACTAGACAATACCTGAGGTACTGAACAATAAACAGCCTTGCCTGTTGCCATATCTACACTAACTATACTAGACAATACCTGATGTACTGAACAATAAACAGCCTTGCTTGTTACCATACCAACACCAACTATACTAAACAATACCTGAGGTACTGAACAATAAACAGCCTTGCCTGTTACCATATCTACACCAACTATACTAAACAATACCTGTGGTACTGAACAATAAACAGCCTTGCCTGTTGCCATATCTACACCATCTATACTAAACAATATCTGAGGTACTGTCACCATAACATAACCGCATTACTACAAGTCGGAGATATTAATAACTGATATATCAGACCACCTGCCTATCTATGTAATTCTGAATAATATTTTAATAAATGAAACACTTGATAGAAGCGGATAAATTAAATACAGGTTACCAAGGAAAATGTACCAATAGGAATTCTGTATGACAAGTTGAATCAATGTGTTGCACTGAAATCGTAAATAGACACTCTGACATCTGCTACCAAACAATTACTTCTAACGTAGATGAACGTCTACTGGCATCCGCTACCAAACAATTACTTCTAACGTAGATGAACGTCTACTGGCATCTGCTACCAAACAATTACTTCTAACGTAGATGAACGTCTACTGGCATCTGCTACCAAACAATTACTTCTAACGTAGATGAACGTCTACTGTCATCTGATACCAAACAATTACTTCTAACGTAGATGAACGTCTACTGTCATCTGCTACCAAACAATTACTTCTAACGTAGATGAACGTCTACTGTCATCTGCTACCAAGCAATTACTTCTAACGTAGATGAACAAATACTGTCATCTGCTACCAAACAAGTACTTCTGACGTAGATGAACGTCCCTTAAAAGGAAAAAACTCTCCAAAAGACATGCATAGTCCATGGGTTTTCGCTGTCATTATTTCAGAAATGAGACCTCAAGATCATTTTTTTCTTTGCATATGCAAGGCTAAATGCGCAAAGTTACTTAGACTCAGTTTAGAATTCACGTGACAGGCTTCATTCGATCGTCTAAACGAAATGACTACGAAACTTAATTTTCTGTGTTCAATAAGAATCTCAAACGAACGTGGAAGGTAAACAATAACACACTTTGACCACATGACAACATATGTAACCAATGAAAAAAAACTCCAATAACGAATAATTGGAAAATCGAGTTAAAGTGAATATGTTGAAATATTGCACTGCGAGAGTAGGAACGAATAATGTTGATATTTTTAATACCAATGAAAATGATCGCCTTGAATATCTATCGAATAACATTTTACGTTAAATATTTTCCACCAGGTACAATTCAAGTCGACCCCTCTATTAATATGCTTCAAACAAGTTAATCTTTGCAATATCTACATCTGTTCCATCAGAATCATAAAGATATTAACATATATACTATCTCAATCATATCGTTCAATAGTCGAGAAGTCCCCAATACAAGGAAATTTCTGCAACTCATAAAAAATTGTAACAACAAAACCCATTCCGGAGGCGGCGTAAATACTCATACTGCAAATTGACGCCCCATATCTGTCCTTTCATGTGTCCCAGAACATCTGAAGAATAGTTCTCAAACAACTACTCCGTGTTTGGATGAAAAAGCGTCCTCCATGAAAAGCAGTGCGGCTCAAGGTATGATAATAATCCAACTCAAGCTATACTGAATCGCCTGCACCTTAACAATAACATTTCTCTACTATCGTAAAGCAGTTGACTGTGTTCACTATTTGATATGTTTACCCAATCTAAAGTCTTACGGAACACGATGAATCGCTATTGATTGCTTTACTTCATATTTGTCCAACCGCAAACAACATGTAAATGTGGGTCGAGTACAGTCTACCATGCTCAACGCTAGTCATGGGGTTCTTCAGAGTACTACTAAAGGCCACCCTGTCTTCATAGTTCAATTAACGATATATCAAACGCATTGTCATTTTACTCACGATACATTCATCCCATAAATTAAATAACAAATTAAATCTTATAAATAAGTAGCTTCAATTCAACTGTGTTAGGAAATAGTACACCCTGCCCTCTGCTGGCCGACTAGTGGCTCACTGTCAGTCTACAAGTGAAAACTAAATAATTATACTTAATATCTCACTAGCTTAATAATATCATATCGTCGCGTTGCTTTTTCCCCAGTCTTTTAAACATGTACGAGGAGCGGAACAATTGGCAGGGCAACATCCCTGTGTGAACTGATGTTAAATAGTTCTCCCTTGACAATCAGTGCCAGGCATTAGCAGTGCAACGTCCCTGCGTGCACTGATGTTATGTAATACTCTCTTGACAATCAGTGCCAGGTATTGGCAGTGCAACGTCCCTGCGTGCACTGATGTTAGATAGTACTCTCTTGACAATCAGTGCCAGGTATTAGCAATGCAACGTCCCTGCATGCACTGATGTTAAATAGTACTCTCTAGACAATCAGTGCCAGGTATTGGCAGTGCAACATCCCTGTGTGCAATGATGTTCGATAGTAGTTCCTAACAATCAGTGCCAGGTATTGGCAGTGCAACATCCCTGTGGAAATTGATGTTCAATAGTACTCTCTTGATAATCAGTGCCAGGTATTGGCAGTGTAACATCCCTGCGTGCACTTATGTTAAATAGCACTCTCATGACAATCAGTGCCAGGTATTGGCAGTGCAACGTCCCTGCGTGCACTGATGTTAAATAGTACTCACATGACAATCAGTGCCAGGTATTGGCAATGCAACATACCTGTGTGCATTGATGTTTAACAGTACTCTCATGACAATCAGTGTCAGGTATTGGCAGTGCAACGTCCCTGCGTGCACTGATGTCAAATAGCACTCTCTTGACAATCAGTGCTAGGTATTGACAGTGCAACGTCCCTGCGTGCACTGATGTTAAATAGTACTCTCTCGACAATCAGTGTCAGTTTTTGACCTGTCTCACTGTTATTCCAGTTAGTGTCAAGGCTTAAGGAAGCAGGTTATTTTTCTTTTAGATGTTTTAGGCTTAGCTATGTAAAATTGATGGGTTAGCACTTAAAGGGTGCCCTAGAAGGTCATTTTATATCTTAAATATTTCCCTATATTTGGTCAATTATAATATCATAACCATAAAATCAAATCCAAACATGTGATGTGTACAAACTTGTTGAAATAAACTGTTTATTTGTTTAATTTGCTATTGGCAGAGTACTGAAGTGCGTGCACTGCGCTGCAGTTAATGATGTTACAAGTACGATCTAACAAGCTGTATTTAGTTTCGTTTGACGGGAAGGAGAGCTTTCGTATTAGCGTGTTAACAATTACATTTGTTGTGTGATTTGCCTAGCAATCATCATTAGTGCAATCTGCTGAAACAATCGGCCCAAGAATCTGCACTGAACCACATAACTATGAGTGGCGCCGTCTGGGTTAACATCAGTCGCGAAGTAATGCTTGCGACCCATGGGTCAGAACAAAATACTCACTATTTTTGAAGTGTTCCACACACTAATCAGAGGCCTAGCTTTACTAAGGCAATTATTTGGGAGCATTTGCAAGGGCCTAGAGAGTTGTAGCAGCTATCACCTTACTATTGGCACTGCTTTGATTATTAACACAGCAATTGGCAACATGCCTCTCTTCGTTTTCCCTGCTCAATAAGCAATTCAGTGGTTGGCAGCGTAGGAACATTGAACAGTAGGAGTCCCTACTGCTGAAGTATTCTATTGGATGTTTCAAGGCAAATATCGCTCCTCACTATAAGGGCACTAATTGAAACCTAACTCCCTATCCGCCGTGAGCAAATACGCCTTTGATGTTGCAAGAATCCCATGCTTCATACATAGTTATTCCGTTGGTACAAAAGTATTCATGCCAGACTGGATGTTCACAGGAATTTTCAGTCGCGGTATAACAGTTGCCTGCAATACGTCTCTGGTCAACTCGCCGAGTAACTCGTTTGTAGCCACAGAAGATGAGCGAAAACTGCAACCAATCCTCGAGCAGCATAATTTAATACATCTCCAGAAATGGCAACATTTCCAACTGCCATGTCGTTTTTTTATCCAAATAATAATGCAAACGAATGCTCGTAGATCCCATTTGATTTTCGTTACTACAATATATCGTCGAGATGTAACCCAGGAAGTACAGAACACTTCCCAATTTATCAAAACATTGATATACCCGTACTATAAACACAATTATTGATTCGAATTGGTACTCTTTTGGAGTCAAATGCATTGCTCGATTCAATTGTACCCCTAATTTGATGTGAACTTTACAATTCAGGAATATTTTGTACCCCCAAAGAATATCCCGAGTCATCTCATGAATAAACGTTTTTTTCTCTTTTTTTCTTTCCTACAATGGCCCTAACTGCAGCCACACTGATCATTTCGATAACAACAGGATTATTACCAATGGCACCTTGGGTACACTCTCCATTTCCATCCGTGACACAAGAGTATGCATTATCCCGAAAGTGATATCCTCGGACTCTGACAACGTTAACCTCGCCCTGAAAGAAGTGCATAATGGCTCGTTGGGGAAACTATTGAAGAAATATGCGGATCAAGTGAAACGTGGGGCTGTGGGGGGCGAGCGGCTGGCGGCCGACGACGGGTGGCTGACGGCGGCGCTTGCGGTGCGGGTCGCTATCCCTGGCGCTAAATTCTTTTATAGCTAACGTCAGATGAACCCCTATCATCTCCGCCAACTGCCTTATCAGCCCCAAGTTGTTCCGACTACCTACCTACGGTACCATTTTTTAACAGCGAACATTCATAGCGTTCCTCAGTCACACCAGCCACTGTCATATCTGCCAGTGACATTCTGGCGAAAATCTGTTTCAGCCCACGTCAGAATCAGCCACCAGTCGTTCCATTTTACCGGTTATCACTTTAATGAAACATTTCCTGCCCAACCTAACCTAACCTAGGGTACGTGTTTCTAACCCGCGGGGCAAAGGTACGTATTTCTAACCCGCGGGGCAACCATACGTATTTTTATAGGGTATGTAATGCCGTTTTTTAGCATTTTTTTATTGAAGTTTCATTGAAGTTATAACTGTTAGGTTGGTACGCCTGTTTCGGTGTAATGACAGTGGCAGATATGATTGTGGCAGATTTTGAAGTGGTGGAAAATGCGTGTGGGCTGAATCATCGTTAGGTAGAAAGCACGTGGGATGAAAGATTTTTAGCGGTTATGACAGTGTCCGGCCATGACAGTAAGGTGAAGTTAAGTGGCGATAGTGCGCGTGTGCGGGAATAATTTTAGCGCAAACGCTGGGCTCCCTGCGGTGCGTGGGTGTATTTTATAGGTACTTTATTAGTTTTATGTTTGTATTGTTTATGAATTTGATATAATTATCCCTTTTCATTTCTAATCCGGTGACGGGGCTCCCAAGTTATGAGAGGCTTCTTTGTGTAGCTCTGGTTCCACAACCGAACGTAGCTTGAATGTTATTAATGGTCTGCCTGCTGTTCCGCGGCTGCGCCTCTGGCGGATGGGCTGGAGATAGAAGATTTATTATGTTTGGGGATTTAGTATGCGCGTATGTTTAGATGTGGTTTTAAAATGATAAAATAAAATGCACGTTCACTGCAGTCATCAGGACGTCCACTCCATTCGAATAATCACCCAAAGGAACAAAATATAATCGTATTCAGTATATTTTCTACTGGATAAACATTGATACAGATTTTCACACGTAGTATTTAACGTCATAAGTCCGCACAAGTTCACGTGGCATGAACGATAATATCCGATATCATCATTTTTATTGTGCTATCTTGTTTGTAATGTTGGTAAGGTGGGCTTATGTGTTTGTGTTGAATTTGGATAGCTCATCTCATTGTAAGTAGAACGTTTATTAGGCTCGTACGTTCACTGTAGGGTAATTGCAATGGAATAATTCCGTTTATTTGTTGCTGGCCGATATTTTATTGGCAGCCTTCAGGTGTTGGTCGAGTTTTAGAGTGGCTTAAACAATAAGGATCGAAGGATGCCGGTTATCGCAACAGGGATATGAACAAGTTAATTTGTTGTTTCGTTATTAATAAGTATTTGTTTCACGTCATGTTAGTATAATAACGCAGGAGATTTAATCGTCGATGCATGATTATTGAAGAATTACATTGTTTATAACGAAGGTTTCGGCCACTGAATGGGATTTGAATAGTAATTATTATTAAATAACTTACATTAGTATATAAATAATTCGGTTTATTTGGTGTTGTTATAACAATAGGAAGAAGGTATAACAATAGGAAGAAGATTATTCAATCTGTTGTAAAGGTGGCAATTTTTTCTGGTATAGATTGATTATGTCATATATTCGGTTGGTATTGCATGGTTATGGGAGGGTAAGTTGATACTAATATAGGTTTAAGCCCATACATGCGATTTGAGTGTTTGTATTTGTATGATCGTATGAATAGTGTTAGGATAGTTTATGCTCTATATTGTGTAGCTATCATAATCGAGTGGAAAGTCTTCTCTTCTCTCTTGCTTAGTAACGTGGATTTTTGTGTTGGTATAGAATTTGAATGGCTAATTTCATTATGCATAAAAAAAATGTATTTGGTGTGTTCATTCACTGTAAGGTATTAGTATATGAATAGTTCAGTTTATAATTTGTGAACTAATTATTTATTCGTAGGTTGTAGGTGTTGGTCAGGTTTAAAAATAGCTCTGACTAATAGTCATACACTGCACGGTATTCAAATCGAAATATTTTTTTTAGATATAAGTCCTTCGATTTGTTTGTTTCAAGGAAGTTATGCATATCGATTTCACGACTTGGATTAATCAAGTGGATTTTTTTCAAGTAGTGGATGGACGAGGTTGATCCTGATGAAGGTTTAGTTAGTATGAGATTTGAATAGCAATTTTTTTCATGGAAAGAGCTTTTATTAGGTTTGAACGGGTTGTTACTAAGGAAGGTTGATGTTCGCTATAAGATTTGAATTACTGTTTCTGTTACGAGTAGATCATTTTATCAGGTTTCTAAGTTTACTATGGTATCAGTGTAGAAAATAAAATAATTTAATATTTTTAATTATTTATACTTGTGACAAGGGCATTTATGTATATTAGTTTCACGTCTGCTTAGGTTAGTTGCGTTTGGTATGGGTAGTTTTTATATAGTTGAGCAATAATTAGGTGGATAATAACATAGGATTAGCGTTGGTTTAACCTTTGCATGTGTTGCCCGTTCACTGCCGGGTGTTAGTATCGGACTGCTGCAGTCATATTAGCGTCGGGTGTTAGTATCGGACTGCTGCAGTCATATTAGCGTCGGGTGTTAGTATTGGACTGCTGCAGTCATATTAGCGTCGGGTGTTAGTATTGGACTGCTGCAGTCATATTAGTGTTGGGCGTTAGTATCGGACTGCTGCAGCCATAGTAGCGTCGGGTGATAATATCGGACTGCTGCAGTCATATTAGCGTCGGGTGTTAGTATCGGACTGCTGCAATCATATTAGCATCGGGTGTTAGTATTGGACTGCTGCAGTCATATTAGCGTCGGGCGTTAGTATCGGACTGCTGCAGTCATATTAGCGTCGGGTGTTAGTGTTGGACTGCTGCAGTCATATTAGCGTCTGGTGTTAGTATTGGACTGCTGCAGTCATATTAGCGTCGGGTGTTAGTATTGGACTGCTGCAGACATATGAGCGTCGGGAGTTAGTATTGGACTGCTGCAGTCATATTAGCGTCGGTGTTAGTATTGGACTGCTGCAGTCATATCAGCGTCGGGTGTTAGTATTGGACTGCTGCAGTCATATTAGCGTCGGATGTTAGTATTGGACTGCTGCAGTCATATTAGCAATAATTGCACGTTGCCGTATTAGAGGAAATAAATTCGGAAGGAGGTGGGGGGGGGGGCTATGAGACAAAATTCAATAATACAACACAAGTTAATTTTTCTATTTAACGAACGTCATTACTCATATTGATACTTATGAAATATATAACATGTTATTTTATTATTCATTTATATTGTTCAATGCTTTTCTGCTCCTTGACCATCCCTCCCTCATCCTCCTCTCCTTTCGTGTAAAGCAATGCGAGAGGGTATCCTCGGCGGCTGCTAACGGCTGTAGTTTGGAGGCATTTCATTGCAGTGCGTCCGGTTGTGGAAAGCAAAGGAGGCATCACCTCAGATGCGCGAAAAACAAGTGAACAGAAGCTCATTTCTACCGTACCGAATTTGCGCAGGCCTTGTGACTGCAAATGCCCTGCATTAAACTCCCTTGTCGCCGTTGCTTGCCTTGTAAGTGCAACTCCCTCGCACTAAACTCCCTTGTCGCCGTCGCTTGCCGCGTAAGTGCAACTGCCCTGGATTAAACTCCTTGTCGCTGTCGCTTGCCTTGTAACTGCGACTGCCCAACATTAAACTCCTAGTCACCGTCGCTTGCCTTGTAACTGTGACTGCCCTGCATTAAACTCCTCGTCGCCTTCGCTTGCCTTGTAACTGCGACTGCCCAACATTAAACTTCTAGTCGCCGTCGCTTGCCTTGTAACTGCGACTGCTCTGCATTAAAAGTAATTAATAGTGGCGCGAGAATCGCCCTGCCAAAACCGTGGCGCGAGAATCGCCCTGCCAAAACCGTGGCGCGAGAATCGCCCTGCCAAAACAGTAGCTGAAAATTGCCCTGGTTAGTTAGTGACTCTATGTATGATTTGTGAAGGATTTAGGATGTATGTTATTTGTGAAGGATTTAGGATGTATGCTTTTAGTGAAGGAAATTAGATAAATAATAATTAGGATATATGTTATTTGTGAAGAAATTAGATATAGGATGGCTAGATATTTGAACCTTTTATCGAATGTATTGGTTAGGATGTTTATTATTTGTTAGTGTCTCAGACGCTGTTCTTCTCTGACACTGTAGTTATATGTTAAGACTGGATGTATGCTTTTAGTAAAGGTATTAGATAGATGATAAGTAGGATGTATGTTATTTTGTGGAGGAATTAAATATAGGATGACTAGATATTGATCCTTTTATCGAATGTATTGATTAGGATGTTTGTTATTTGTTAGTGACTCAATCGCTGTATTTCTCGGACATTATAGTTATATGTTAAGCCAAATGGCTCAAGTTAGTTACTGATGATACGTAGAGATGCCATGAACGGAGGTTTTTTGTGACTCGGCTAATGCATTTGTTAGATCTTATCTCGAGTGCTCTATTCTATTTGGGTCACGGAGGTGTTGTTGGTTCATAGAGTGTGACGGGGTGGGAAGAGGGAAGTCAGGTGAGTGAGAATATTAAGACTGTATGTACTGTAAGCTTTTAGTGAAGGAAATTAGATAGATGATAATTAGGGTATATGTTATTTGTGAAGGAAATTAGATATAGGATGGCTAGATATTTGAACCTTTTATCGAATGTACTGGTTAGGATGTTTGTTATTTGTTAGTGACTCAGACGCTGTACTTCTCTGACACTGTAGTTGTATATTAAGACTGGATGTATGATTTTAGTGAAGGAATTAGATTGGTGATAATTAATGGATGTATGATTTTGTGAAGGAATTAGATTTGGCTATAATTAGTGACTCTATGTATGATTTGTGAAGGATTTAGGATGTATGCTTATAGTGAAGGATTTAGGATGTATGCTTTTAGTGAAGGAATTAGGATGTATGCTTTTAGTGGAGGATTTAGATTGGTGATATTTAGTGAATGTATGCTTTTTAGTGAAGGAATTAGATATAGGATGATTAGATCTCTGAAGCTTTTATCGAATGTATTGGTTAGGATGTTTGTTGTTTGTTAGTGACTTACTCGCTGTATTTCTCGGACATTGTAGTTTTATGTTAATATAAATTTAATCAAGTTAGTATCTGATGATACGTAGAGATACCAGGAACGCATGTTCTTTATGAGTAGGCCGATGTATTTGTTAGGATGTATATTATTTTTAGTATGTCTGACTTACTCGATGTATTTCTCGGACATTGTAGTTATATGTTTATTTTCTTCTATTCTGGTCAAGTGACTTGCTTACGATACATAGAGACTCGCTGTGACGGGTGGGGGAAGAGGGGAGTGATCGACCGGACACAGGCGATGCCCAAACCGCAAATGCTAATGAGCGTTTTTATCTCTTGATGTGTGGTCTTACAATGATCTTATCTCGAGATAAGAACATCTTGGGGAATTCAGTTGCCTTTCGGTATCTTTTTGCTTTTATTTACGATTGCTTACGTACGGATTATAGAAATGTATGTTATTAGGTACTCTCGATTCTGTATACGTTTGGAATATTTCGCACGGTAGTTGTACATATTACTATGTTTGTTATTGAATGTCTCATTTGAATAGAAGTTTTTACTACTCAAACCTAATTTAATAGGATATTCGATGTAGTTATGCAAGAAATAGGGGTATTTATTAGTAGAGCTTAGTTAGTTGTGCTTTATTTGACTCATTTACATTGTTTTCATGGGTTTCTTTCCACTGCATTCTTTCAATGGGTATTTAGGTGGACAATGTGACAAGAATAATTGTATATATATTTTTATGAACATGAGAGCATACAAGGAACAGGTAAGAGCATACGATGAGTATTTATGATCGTTTAGAGGATAAAAACCTGCGGAGATAGAGGTGTTTTCATCATTTCATACGAAAAAAATGTCTTATTTCTGACTAAACCTCTACTTATTTTTCCCAATACTGTACCCATGTGACCTCATTACCTGGTGAATCAGATGCAAGATATGTCTGAAGTATTATACGTGACTGGAATAGGTCTAGAAATTTGTTATAGATTTGAATGG
>SDVV010024477.1:0-12579 GCA_016164225.1 Gammarus roeselii
GGTGAAGCAGGGCTCGACGGTGGTGGTGAAGCAGGGCTCGACGGTGGTGGTGAAGCAGGGCTCGACGGTGGTGGTGAAGCAGGGCTCGACGGTGGTGGTGAAGCAGGGCTCGACGGTGGTGGCGAAGCAGGGCTCGCGGTGGGGATGAAGCAGGATTCGACGCTAGTAGTAAAGCCGGATTCGACGGTGGTAAAGACAGTGGCACTCGGCATACTTAAGAAGAAGGAAGGGTCAGTGGGAAAGGGCTAGACCCATCTTGGCCTCGTCAAAGATGACGGTGGTTGCAGCAGATATAAAAGTTAGAACTCTCTTGCTGACGTCATATGCGCAGATAGAACGTTAAGCCCTCTCACTGCAGTTATCATCTCCTCTACTGTAGATCATTTGCATGTCTGACCACAAGATGGCATCAATGCCTGTCGGCCCGATGGGATCCAATGAATTGACTTCCATTGGTGCCCTAAAACGAGTCAGTCAGAACATCTCTAATTGTTGGAATTGTTTTTTATATGTTATTAAGAGACGCCATATTGATGATACGACTGTTATTAAACATTTTAAAACCTAATTTATATGACGACATGGCAAAGTGCGCGTCCACCAGCAAGGCATTGTTGGTTGTCTAGTCGTATTTATTACTTTCATTTTTAAACTAAATTACAATAGTCGTATCACGAATAAGGAGTCTCTTTGAGATTTTTTAAACAAAAATTTAAAAAATTTAAGGTGTTCTAAATCTTTTTGAGTCATCAATTGAAAATAATTTCTTGACGCCCCTCAAATCGACTGGCATTGATTTCACCTCGCGGTCACACATGCAAAAGGTCTACACAGTGGTGAAGCAATGCACGACAGTGGAGGTGATGAGTGGACGACGTTGGTCGTGAGGACGTCGGTCGTCACGACGGTGGTCGTAACGACGTTGGTCGTGAGAACGTTGGTCGTGAGAACGTTTGGTCGTGAGAACGTTGGTCGTGACGACGGTGGTCGTGACGACATTGGTTGTAACGACGTTGGTTGTGGGAACGTTGGTCATGACGACGGTGATCGTGACGACGGTGGTCGTGACGACTGTGGTCGTGACGACGGTGGTCGTGACGACGGTGGACGTGACGACGGTGGTCGTGACGACGGTGGTCGTGACGATGGTGGTCGTGACGACGGTGGTCGTGACGACGGTGGTCGTGACGACGGTGGTGGTGACGACGGTGGTCGTGACGATGGTGATCGTGACGACTGTGGTCGTGACGACGGTGGTCGTGACAACGGTGGTTGTGACGACGTTGGTCGTGACGACGATGGTCGTGACGACGGTGGTCGTGACGACGTTGGTCGTGACGACGTTGGGTGTGACAACGTTGGTCATGAGAACGTTGGTCGTGAGAACGTCGATCGTGACGACATTGGTCATAACGACATTGGTCGTAACGACATTGGTCGTGACAGCAGTGGTCGTGACGACGGTGGTCGTGACGACAGTGGTCGTGACGACGGTGGTCGTGACGACGGTGGTCGTGACGACGGTGGTCGTGACTTCGGTGGTCGTGACGACGGTGGTCGTGACGACGGTGGTCGTGACGACGGTGGTCGTGACAACGGTGGTCGTGACGACGGTGGTCGTGACGACGGTGGTTATTACGACGGTGGTCGTAACGACGGTGATCGTGACGACGTTGGGCGTGACAACGTTGGCTATGAGGACGTTGGTCGTGACGACGTTGGTCGTGACGACGTTGGTCGTGACGACGTGGGTCGTGACGACGTTGGGCGTGACAGCGTTGGTCATGAGGACGTTGGTCGTCACGACGTTGGTCGTCACGACGGATTTTGACAACGCTGGTCATGACGACGGTTGTCGTGACGACGTTGGGCGTGACAATGTCGGTCATGAAGACGTTGGTCGTGATGACGTTGGTCGTGAAGACGTTGATCGTGACGACGTTGGTCGTGACGACGTTGGGCGTGACAACGTTGGTCATGAGGACGTTGGTCGTGATGACGTTGGTCGTCACGACGTTGGTCGTCAAGACGGATTGTGACGATGCTGGTCATGACGACGGTTGTCGTGATGACGTTGGGCGTGACAATGTTGGTCATGAAGATGTTGGTCGTGAGGACGTCGGTCATGACGACATTGGTCGTAACGACGTTGGTCGTGTCTGCGGTGGTCGTGACTACGGTGGTCGTGACGACGGTGGTCATGACGACGGTGGTCGTGACGACGGTGGTCGTGACGACGGTGGTCGTGACGACGTTGGTAGTGATGACGTTGAGCGTGACAACGTTGGCCATGAGGATGTTGGTCGTGACGACGTTGGTCGTCACGACGTTGGTCGTCAAGACGGATTGTGACGACGCTGGTCATGACGACGGTTGTCGTGATGACGTTGGGCGTGACAATGTTGGTCACGAAGACGTTGGTCATGACGACATTGGTCGTAACGACGTTGGTCGTGACGACGGTGATCGTGACGACGTTGGTAGTGATGACGATGGGCGTGACAACGTTGGACATGAGGACGTTGGTCGTGACGACGGCGGTCGGTGGTGTCAAGTCACTGTCAATGATCGTCTGGTTGTTTTGAAAATGACTTCAGGGGTGTCCGTAGGTTCTGAGGGGCTCTTGATGAACAAGCTGAATGCCGTTATGCGTAACAGTCTCATGCGTTGTTCCAAGAGTGGTCTTCTTCTCGCCACTGATGTCAGGTATCGATCTCATCCTCAAAAACACGGATCGAAAGTCATCCCCACCTTCTTTTGTGAGAGTATTTTCTCATTTGTATGATCAGTCACTGTTCAGGATCAAGGCTTTTAAAATATCACACAAGCTCTCGAGTGATATAGAAGCCTTCTCAGCACAATTTATCTACTCAATCACCGTACTTCCTTATCACACACACACAATCGCATCTAGTGAAGCATAAAAAGTATCCTCGAGTGTGCACACAGTTCCGTAGCCAAAACAAGATCTTCGCATCATCGCGAGGTCCTTTTGATCAAAAGGTATCACATATAATCCTCCCAATATCCCCATTTAGACCCAGGCCACGAGCCCCGGCAGGAATAAAGGGTTGTTTTGATCAGCTTCGGCAGCGAAAGTTCTTCGACAGCTAAAAATTCATCACAAGAAGTAAAAGACTCCTTCAAAATAGGGCTTCGGCAGAATAAAGTTATTAGAAAGAATATTTACGGAAAGTTATCAGACAGCTTCTTGGCGAAGTAAATTTTGACAGCGAGGTGACTTGAACGGAAAAGATCTTGCTATGGAAGGTTCATTAAATCTGCAAATGTAGTGTTAGTTGCGTTCGAATGAAACTGTAAATATACATACAGCGTACTCTGTGTTATTGGCCTCCACAAACATGACCCTGTTTGATACTTTGAATGTATCATTATTATTTCCTAAAATATATGGAACATTTTATCCCATAAGTGGCTATCTGCTGTGATAGAAGTCCATCAACACAATTATCTTTATCTGGCAACTGTTCGAATTTCCGTGTGAGCTGTCACAAAGTAAATACGTGGCTTCATGTGTCATTAGAAGATGTTGTAGCCTCTGGAACAGGTAAACAGATCCATTGTCAGTGGATCTAATTAAACATCTTACCCAGGGCTTCGATCACTACATAAATTTCCAATCTGCGTGTTTTCAATTTGTAGAGAGCTCTGATACTAAGACAATAAAAAGAGTACCGTTCGAAAAAGTTGTACTCAACTTAAGTTGCTGTACACAACCTCAAATGGGTGCTTTGACACCAGATGCCGCCACAACTCTATTTCTCCGATATTTTCACATAAGCATTAATAAATTAGCAACGAAATAGTACTGAAATTTGTCACAAAGCTAAGTATATTACAATGATCGAACAAATGCACCTACGTGTAAAAAAATCGATGGAAGCTCATCTTAAACCATGGTTGGCAGAATGAAGTTATTCCCTGCCCCACACAATGAAACAGTACTCATATGTTCTAATTCAATCTCCTG
This sequence comes from Gammarus roeselii, assembly GCA_016164225.1. Classification (NCBI taxonomy): domain Eukaryota; kingdom Metazoa; phylum Arthropoda; class Malacostraca; order Amphipoda; family Gammaridae; genus Gammarus; species Gammarus roeselii. Next base: position 3,992 of record SDVV010024477.1, read on the forward strand.
ACTTATTTTCAGGAGATTGAAGCAGTGCCTCAGTAACCAAATCCTCATCCCCCTCATCTTGTTCCTCATCCATCATCCTCATCTCCCACATCTTACCCCTCAGCCCCCCCTTCCCTCATCCCACCCCTCATCCCTCCCCTCATCCGTCACCCTCACCTTATTCCTCATCCAACCTCTCCCAGTACTCTACTTCTCATCACCCTCAACCTGTCCCTCATCCATCACCCTCGAGCGAGTTATGAGGACGGGTCAATATTTACTAAAGGATTGTATAATAGGGAGCATGACCTTTAGGGGAGCATGACTTTTAGGGGAGCATGACTTTTAGGGGAGCATGACCTTTAGGGGAGCATGACCTTTAGGGAAGCATGACCTTAGGGGAGCATGACTTTTAGGGGAGCATGACTTTTAGGGGAGCATGACCTTTAGGGAAGCATGACCTTAGGGGAGCATGACCTTTAGGGGAGCATGACTTTTAGGGGAGCATGACTTTTAACTTCACCTCCTCCAAACCCCACTTATTCAAGCTTGAGAAACATTTAGGTAAGTCAAGTAAAGATTGATTTATGGACTGCACTGCACCAAGTCAAAGTTTCAGGAGGTAGCTCCTAATTTTGAAATGTCCCTAGAAGCAGATGAGCAATAAATTTAATTCCATTCGTTCTCTCTGCATACATAATAAGTTTGCATTACATTCGTGCTCTCTGCATACATAATAAGATTGCATTACATTCGTGCACTCTGCATACATAATAAGATTGCATTACAATCGTGCACTCTGCATACATAATAAGATTGCATTACATTCGTGCACTCTGCATACATAATAAAATTGCATTACATTCGTGCACTCTGCATACATAATAAGATTGCATTACATTCGTGCACTCTGCATACATAATAAGATTGCATTACATTCGTGCACTCTGCATACATAATAAGATTGCATTACATTCGTGCACTCTGCATACATAATAAAATTGCATTACATTCGTGCACTCTGCATACATAATAAAATTGCATTACATTCGTGCACTCTGCATACATAATAAGATTGCATTTTATGTTTTGATGTTGCTTGCAGAAAAAGTTCAGAGTAATGAAGATTATGAGTTTAGAAGGAATTACATTAGTGTTCACGCTTCTGATAAGTGCGTGTTTAATGAACCTTAATGCAGTGGTTTACCGTTGGAAGCTGAAGACTCAATTACTATTTTAACTTCATGGCTCCACGCACCCGTTACCCGTTTTAGGCTGGCTTGTTATTTTAAGTGTTGAGCACCACCTCCGAATCATTTTCGGCTCACTTATTAACACAATTGCAGGGCTCCGTTGTTTCTATATTTAGGCTCACTAATTATCCTAGCAGAAGTACTCCACCGTTTATCATTCTATGACTCCCATATTACCATAATCGCACTGCTCCATCGTATAATAGCACTTTAAACCCGACTCCATTGTTTCTGCATCACTCGTACATTCATTCAAATGATAATGTTAGAGAAGGATCCTTCTCTCTCGGATGCGAGCCCCCAAGCTAACAACATCAACAGCATTTTTTCGCAACCTGGTCGTCAACACTAGCCTGTAAAAGATTCTTTCTGGCCCCATGCCGTTTGTTTTCACCTTGTCTACTGACATTGACTCCATAAAAGCATGAGTCACCCTCAGCAATTAGCGTGGCTACAAACTGCTAGTCTATGCCCTGTTAATGTTCACATAAAAGCACTGAACTCTTCATATGCTCACTAAAACTTTTCCCTACTCATTAATGTAGGTAAAAATGTCTCAGAATTTGGACAAATACTTCTTGAAGTTGAGCACAGGGGCAACGAGGAGAAGGGGGAATACTGGAAAAGAAGTTTACCAAGAGGTCTGAAATATAATTATCTGAAGGCTAATTCGAACAATAGAAACGGTAGGATAGATTGACATGACTAGAGTGCAGCTGGCGCGATGTGTGCATGACCTAGCATTAGAATACATCTTGTGATTACCTGGTGGTATTAAGAAATCAACGTTAGAGTCGGTGTTCGACTCTATCAACGTTAGAGTCGGTGTTCGAATCTAAGCCAGCGAGCCCCGTCCCTGAAATCCGTTTCAGAAACCAAACTGAATAGACGTGCTCGTTGCAGGATCTTTTGATCTAAAAAACTGGGATAAGTTCCTTTGACTTCAACAACTTCCGTACGGTAACCCTTATACGCTCAAATCACCCTGAACTTGATTATTAAAAAAACTAAAAGCACTTCCCTACGAGTACCATTATCAATCTTTCCAGTCCATAGCCCGCCAATGTTGTCACTACGAACCAGTAACAAGTAAGCTTCTAGCATTTAAGAAATTCTGAAGTCGCAGCCTCGCCATTCCAAGCACCATCTGGTGCTTTAAGCTTGTTCGTTTTGTCAATACGGCTGTACATAGACCATGCCACAACCGTCATGCAGTCCAAGCATTCCCGTTATCTCAACACCATTCCTTGGTTCACGGTCCGGCTAGCGAGGTCTAGAGTGCTAAAAGATACGTCCGTTTACATTAATCTCTTTCAATTTTGTGCCGCGCTTCCAGAAGTAACCCAATGGCCCGTCATGGCAGCAAACGAGGGTCGGCTTTTTTTTTTTTGGAATGGTCGTGCATTCCAAGTCCTGGTAAATTGGCTCTCCTTAATGGTGGGCAATTTAGTCCTGGCCACCGAGGTGATGGCCCTAAGGAGGACATCGGTCCGCGTCCCGCCTGCAATTGATTCTGACAATTGAAGGGACGGCCCTAAAGATAACAAAGCGTATGATGTCTTCAAAATGTACCAGACATCGATGACGATTCTCTTGGGTGGTGTAACATTGTGCCTCTAACTTAGACGAATTAGGATGCACAAATAAACACTGCCCCGAAGGAATTCCTGATGCTTTATTGTACTGGTAATGTAACTACGCCCAAATTGTATCCCTATCGCATGCAATATTATCACGCAAGTAGTCAAACCCGTTATGCTTATTCCCTTACGAGAGGGCTTGTCGCACTTGCCCTAAGCCCACATCAAGATGCTGAGCCCTTCACAATGCTTCTGTCTGATGAGACCTTGGACAGAACCTGTCTACCGGTCAGCACCTTCTAGCGTCTATGTAATCATGAATAGATTAGGCAATTAGATTGCTAGCCAGCGTTTGATAGTTGGGCGTGAGCATGAAGTACTCTTTTAAGGGAGACGTACGTATTTCAGGAAGACCCAATCATGCATAAAAAATGTGTAAAATGTTTCACAAGACATCTGGCTGTATCAGGTTAGGCCCAGGATCATTTTGTATCTACCGCTGCCGGAAGAAAACCTACATAGGTAGGTGCATTCAGTCGCGTCATGCTGACCGTCATGTGAGGATTGTATGCGACTTGACCTCCTGTGATACCGGTCCGTTCGCCTTCGCGTCGTCGTCGTCAGACCTACTGGTATGGATCTTCATCGTAGTATAGATCTTCTAGTCTACCACGTTGTCTAGAACATCAGTTGTATTGATTTTTTTTAGTCAATCACGCACTAGAGATCTTTTCATCCACAAGTCCTCGTTCAGTAACAACTACGAAGACTCGTCATCACGCCCCACTCGGCATGCACGTAGTCAAAGACATGTCGTCCTCGTGTCATACTCATCCGTCCTTGATCAAGATCCCTCAACGATTTAGCTGATTCAGGATCAGCTACGACGCGACTGGCCAATCAAAAGCCCTGTCCGTCAAGTAAAACCCTAGCAAATGAAGATTTTTATTTAGGAAATTGTCTTATAAAATGTGTATATAAATGTATCTAAGAGGTTATAGGACTTGCTAAGGATATAAGGGAGTGTGTTCACTCTGTTTAGCAAGTCTCTTATTGTATGTTAATCCTTCAGTCTAACAATATTATTTTGAGCCCCACTGGGCTGTATTGCTTAGTTGCTCGCATTGCTGGTCTCCCTGTTCACCCTGTGTATGTTTACTTAAGTATATATTTGGCTTCACACTGATTGATTTATTGAAATACGTAACTCTTCAATTCTTGATTTAAGTAGTTTGCAGTTTACCGTGGACAGATTTTTTTATTTGACTAGTCATCACATGAGGGCAACCGGAAAGATAAAGATATGCACCATAGAAAACGGCTGCCATCCTCGTCCTCTACTCACAAACAGCTATGCGTTAAATAAATATGGGACTGATTAACACGGTAGCTAGCAGCAGCTACAAACTAGTCTACTGGACCAAGAAGCAATCATTTTGGAGCTGTGAAGTTTGCAATCGTGTTGTGTAGTAAATCGTAATGCCTGTCATGGCAATTTCGGACGGATCTGGAAGGTAACTTAAAAACTACCCAAAATTTCTGTTAATAAATGTAATTCACTGTCAATAACACTTGAAGGCTCTTCAATTCCAGATTGCGCACAAGATACGTTGTAACCCGTGTTAAAGAGCTAGGCTTCCCGGTTACAAAATCCCTTTTTCGGTTTCCTCAGCCCAACCCCCCCCCCTTTGCCCTCAGTGTCCCTGACGTTGAGTTTACGGCACGCAACTCTCGATAAATACATTGAGTTTAAGATCAGATGGTGAGCCGCCCTGCACGGAGCAGGTCACCGAACTGGGATTGGAGGAAGCAGAGTGCCTCTAAGGACGCTTCCATCAAGGGTGACTGAGTGGACGGGCTCAGCTTGAAAGTGTTTCTCGGGCGGTGAAATTTGGTCGGAATTGTTGATAAAGTATTCTTAGTTAAAACATTCGATGTGCGTGGCGAACAAATGTATAGCCTTTAGAAGACACCGGCATAATGGAGACGTTCTGAGGATGATCTCCAGTGCTGCAGATAATTTTATGGAGGTGCCATCAAAACACTGAATACGCTTCTATCGGAGTTGTGATTCCAATAACCCTACAACGAAATTGCATGTGCTTATGCATGCATATATATACAACCACTTCCTCTCTGTATGTGTGGACTTGGGTAGAAGTGTTGTGAGAACCTTTGTGAGAACTATTTTCGATTCATTTACAAAATTTCACAAATCGGAGTAAGATGGTGACCGAGAAGGGCCTCAAGGCGGGGCCTTTATAGGTTATGTTAGACTTTGGCAAGACAAGTTTGGTCAGTTTGGATTAATTGACCTAAAAATTGTACGTCTCAACTAGAAAACCGGACAATGGGGCTGGTGTCGGATCAGTGCCGCAGCAGTGAGGACTCTAACTTCCCATAAAAGATAAAATACTTACTTGTTCCTACTTTCACCAAACGCAAACTGTACGCACGTAAATACATACATACGTACACATCCACACAGTCTCACTTCAGAAACACCGGAAGTCACTAATTCTAAAGCGACGCATTCATTTCATTAATTGTACATACGGATACAGATTCAGACACCAGGCCGAGTACCCCAGAAGGGGAATAGCCAACGGTAGGGCACACCTCACACCCTCTCACACACTCACACTATACCAAACTTAGCCCCACAACACACACTCTGGGTCAGGAGTGCGGTCCATGGTCAGTGTCAGCAGCAGAGCCCAACAGTGTTATTGGTTTACTCATGCTGCGTCATAGTAACCGACCTCCCCCCACCGCCAGCCACGACCATCCCCCTTCTCAACGAGGCGCCGAGGGAGGAAATGCACACCAGGGCAGCGTCAAGCCTCATCCATTCACAACCATTCTTCACTGACGACACTCCATTGCCCGATCTCTCATAACCTCTACACTTATGTCTCCTTTCTGATGCTTGATTCACACCATCGTCCACCCAAGTTCGGTCTACTTCTAGGCCTACGGCCACTCATCTCCACCTTTATTACCCATCATCCATTCTCACCATAGGGCCTTCTGCCATCCCCGTTCCAATTCGAACAACGTCGTTATTGATCCTGTCTCTCAGCGTCACTCCAGCCATGCTCCTCATACATTTCATCACGAAAACATTCTACCTTCTTCTCTCTTCTGCACTCGCTCCCTATTTTCAGCTCCGTAGAGCACACTTGGGACAACTACCCACTCATTCAACCCTCTCTTAGTTTCCATCCCCAACGTCCTACAGCTCAATACTCTCTTCAGTACACTCAACACTGTACGCCCTTCCTTTACTGGCGACTTCACCTCAGCGTTCACTAGCTCAATCTTCTCAAAATGAGAGCCCCGGTGTTTAAAACAGTGAACTACATCCAATATCTCTACACGTAGAAAGACACTAATTCTGTTCGCATGGACATTCCTCGAACATCTCATTACCATACTTTTTGCCCACGTGAACTCGCCGCTTCCTCCTCTCACTCATCTACCAACCTCCCAAAGCAGTAACTGACTCAAGTGCAAACTCCGCCCGCTCGCTCTCAACTGCTCTAAGTCACGACCCAACAAACTTGCGTTCACCTCCCTGACCACTCCATTCGCGTTGAGATTGAACAGCCAGGGACACATAACACAGCCTTGTTTTAGTCCCACTTTCACTGTGAACCAAGCACTCACCTTTCACCCTACTCTGGCATATGTTATGCTGCCAATATATAAACTCTGATCCGCTTTCAACAGATATCCGTACAAACGCAACATCATATGTAGCGCGTCTTTGTCGACCCTGCGCCTAGGCCTTTCCTTTATCCATGATGGCCCAAATAACATCCTTTCTTCTCTCGCTGCAAAAAATCTGATCGGCACACCCTCTTCCATTCCCAAAGCCACGCCTTTCTTCGGCAATTTCACTTCCGAACTGTCTTTAACCCTTTTGATTTGCTCTCTCTCGCACTACTACCGACCACAGATAACAAACTGATACCTCTCGAGTTGAGGCATTCATTTTTAGCTCCTTTTCCCTAAGACAGCGGAACAATGCGCCACTCATCTTCCGTTGATATGCTACATTTGGGGTAAATTCGAACAGCGAATATATTTTAAAGCGTTTTCCGATACAGGGACGAGTTAGAGATCAATCTTGAAAAGAATTGTTCGTTGCTTATATGAAAAATATTTTATTATTAAAAAAAAATCGCTAATATCCAAATAACATTGGAAATGCATTCAATAACCATGATACGGCATGCAAGTTCGCTACGTTTCCAGTATTTCCATCCACATTCACTGATATGCCGTTTATATTCAATATTGTTGCTACTCCGGAATTCTTTCGTAGCCGCGCCAAGTAACACAATACTGGACGGACATTACGTGTATTATTGCCCGATCATCGGTGATACCATTCTCCACAGTTGCTATAATGGTTAGTAAATGAAATAACCCTCGACCAGTTATAGCCCACTGAGAAAACGCTGTTGAATTTCAATTGGACTGAGAGCCAGCCTGTGAGAAACTTGTCCTGGTATATAGACTGGTTTCATACCATGGCACTTCCGAATAGAATCTGATAATTACGGAGATGCTGTTTTACGTTTCAACTTGAAACACTCATTCCATAATCCACTATTGCTTTTTAAATAATAAGCAGCAATTAATAACGGTTATTGATTCATGAAAGAAATATAACATAAACGCAACCTTTTTTTCTCTTATCAGAAACATGTTGGACTCAAGAAAAGTTGTTCTAAGCTCCATAAAACCTTTTTTTCCTCTTTTGAAGGAGAGTGAACACTGAGTCATCAGGAGCGTGTCGGCCCCGAGAAAAGGAACTCAATGTTACTTAAGTACAATAATTGACAAACTACACACTGCATATACTCCCCAAAGTGGATTGATTGAGATGTTGCAAGCTTACTTATCTATACATTCACGAAATTGTACGCTCCAATAACATTTCGTTTGGTATTGCACATCCTCTAACGTCCCTTCTCTTATCAAAAGCTCCCTAATCCCTCGTGTTTCCGTTCATTATGAATTGAGGCGAAATAAGTGGAACACATTTCTCGAACAGCGCTTGTATGAAATTCGCTATTTCCTCCTCTACATAAGAACACCAATTTGAATTCCAAGGTTTGCTGATATTGAGCTATAAAATATTCATATTTTATGAATCCGTCTCCTTCAAACAACACGTCCCTTTACCGCCGCGTACACAAACAGCACGAGCACTCGCCGCCGCTCACACAAACAATAACTGCACTCACTGACGCTCACATGAATAACAACCATACTCACCGCTACTTACACACGCAATACCCGCCCTCACCGCCGCACACACAAACAATACTCGCACTCATTGACGCTGGCACAAATAACACCCATACTCACCGCTACTTACACACGCAATACCCGCCCTCACCGCCGCTCACGCAAGCATTACACTTCCTCTCCGCCGCTCACAAAAACGATACTTGCCCTCACCGCCGCTCATACAAACAATATCAGCCCTAACCGCCGCTCACACAAACACTTCTCACCCTCACCGCCGCTCACAATAACAAAACCCACCCTCACTGCCGCTGTTATAATCATTACCCGCCCTCACCGCTGCTCACACAAACAATACTTGCCCTCACCGCCGCTCACACAGAAAATACCCACCCTCACCGCCGCTCACACAAACAATACCCGCACTCATTGACGCTGGCACAAATAACACCCATACTCACCGCTACTTACACACGCAATACCCGCCCTCACCGCCGCTCACACAAACAATACC
>SDVV010024478.1:0-12579 GCA_016164225.1 Gammarus roeselii
GTGATCACTATCGACTGCAGAGCCTGTGACTGGTGCGCGGGTGATCACTATCGACTGCAGAGCCTGTGACTGGTGCGCGGGTGATCACTATCGACTGCTGAGCCTGTGACTGGTGCGCGGGTGATCACAATCGACTGCAGAGCCTGTGACTGGTGCGCGGGTGATCACTATCGACTGCAGAGCCTGTGACTGGTGCGCGGGTGATCACTATCGACTGCAGAGCCTGTGACTGGTGCGCGGGTGATCACTATCGAATGCAGAGCCTGTGACTGGCGCGCGGGTGATTACTATCGACTGCAGAGCCTGTGACTGGTGCGCGGGTGATTACTATCGACTGCAGAGCCTGTGACTGGTGCGCGGGTGATTACTATCGACTGCAGAGCCTGTGACTGGTGCGCGGGTGATCACTATCGACTGCAGAGCCTATGACTGATGCTGGGTATGGTCACTATCGACTGGAGAGCATCATTGGTACCAGGGTGGTCATTATCAGCCTTAGTGTTATGTGGAAGTCTTACTGTTGTTACAAGATCGGGTTAATTCATCGAATTTATTACCGAATAGATTAGGGTTGGTGAATAGCGCCTTGTGAGCTGTTGTTGTGATCGCACATTCGTTTCCCAGTTTAATTTCGACAAGTGATGCCGGGGATACATAAATTCCACGACCTATGACTGATGCCGTGGGTGACCACTATCGACCACAGAGCCTGTGACTTGTGCCGGTAATGGTCACTATCGACTGGATAGCGCCACTGGAGCCGGAAATTCACAAGTGTACGTGTGTTTACAAGTGTGAGAGGACAACAACAGCACGTTCACCCAGCTACAAAAATCGAGGTTACCTTTCGATAGTAACAAGATTAGGTCCGAAGTAGAACGTCGCGGAGAGAACCATGTGTCTGCGTAATTTCTGCAATGAAAGATCAGGAATGGAAGAACTGTAGTAGGAAATAACATTTAACTTCTTCAACACATAGTGAAGGGAGAGTTTAATAATGTTAGACCAAGAAGCTTCCATTGTATGTAGGTTCTGGACGATGTTGAAGAAATTGTATGCACTATAAAGAAGTGCACTATAAAAATATGTAATTGTGAAACATGTACGATATCAAAATAACTTATCTACAATGTCAATGCAATTTGATCTGAATTTTTTTCTATATTCTTTACCTGTCGGGAAGCCAGAATTCCCCATTGAATTGACTGTTAGCAAAACAGACTCTTTTGTTATGTTTTAAAATGATTTACTTCATATTTCTCGAACTCTTGGGCCCGAACCTACTGGCTCTGCCCTCGCTCTTTACCAATCAATGAAAACTAGCTTGCCCTGTGAAAGTATGAGATCATTTTTGATGTAGAACGTCAGATATAGTATTTAAAGCTTTATTGGTTAAAGGATTCAAAATATCAATATCAGAATATACATATGATATGTACCAAGACAGTGTCAACGTGAGATGTTCTAAAGACAAAATTTGCTACTTAGTTATAAATTGTATTAACCTATAATTAAAGTTCATGAGTAAATTTACCTCTTCGTCCCACCAATCGATGGACATTTTTGAAAGACATTCCAGAATCTCCATAAATCAGTATGTGAAGGCAGATACAAGCGTTACCTTGGACTACTGATTTCAAGAAAAATAGGTAAAATAACTTAGGTCAGCATACATTTACTTATTCATGCCAGTTTACTATTTAAACGGATATTTAAAAAGGAAACTGAGAGGCAAAAATTCCTAGTATGAGCTTGTATATCACGTTTACTCACATAACATTTGGCATACGAAAACCCCAGTTAAGTGTACCGGCGGTCCCGCAGACTCTAGTTTCTCTACATGCGTTGTCTATTTGGAGGCGTACCACCGATACCTTGGCTTTAATTCTCATCGTCTGGCAGCGACTTGTGTCTGTATCTCAGATGAGATCACTGCCTGCAAATATTCAGTAGCAAGTTTTGAGTCCGTGAGTACCATTTGTTCTGTCAGGGGCTGCATCGGAGCTTCGATGCCTACTATTGCTACTCTGACTGTGGATGGAGGCTGCTCTTGCGCCTTTTCTGCTTCTGACTTCACTTTCCGGTGTGGTCGGAGCAGTTTCGGGATAGGCGGCTGTTGTGGTGCTGGTACTGGGCTGTCCTGGTAAAACCTTGGACTTGAGCCCTCTTCGTCGGGTCGAAGTATTGTGATATATTTGCGGCAATCCGGTAAGCTAAGATTTTCGGGAAGGAGTTCTGTAGGGTATTTGATCTGAAGCTATGTATACGAGCCCTGTAGATACCTTCATTATACTCATAGTATTTTATTCCAATCATTGTTTCTCAACGGTCGGAGAATGTGTTGAGCTTCGCAAAGAGCTGCCCGGTGACTGCCTAAATAAATCCTCTTGCTCACCAGATCTAAACTTTATCTCGGATGGGGCAGGACGCTAACGACATGGAGGTTGGAGTGTGATTGTTAGATGATAGTTAGCAATGTTCAATACAAACGACATGGAGGTTTGAGTGTGATTGTTAGATGATAGTTAGCAATGTTCAATACAAACGACATGGAGGTTTGAGTGTGATTGTTAGATGATAGTTAGCAATGTTCCATACAAACGACATGGAGGTTTGAGTGTGATTGTTAGTAGATAGTTAGCAATGTTCAATACACACGACATGGAGGTTCGAATGTGATTATTAGATGATAGTTAGCAATGTTCAATAAACACGACATGGAGGTTCGAATGTGATTATTAGATGATAGTTAGCAACGTTCAATACTCACGACATGGAGGTTCGAATGTGATTATTAGATGATAGTTAGCAATGTTCAATACACACGACATGGAGGTTCGAATGTGATTATTAGATGATAGTTAGCAATGTTCAATACACACGACATGGAGGTTCGAATGTGATTATTAGATGATAGTTAGCAATGTTCAATACACACGACATGGAGGTTCGAATGTGATTATTAGATGATAGTTAGCAATGTTCAATACACATGACATGGAGGTTCGAATGTGATTATTAGATGATAGTTAGCAACGTTCAATACACACGACATGGAGGTTCGAATGTGATTATTAGATGATAGTTAGCAATGTTCAATACACACGACATGGAGGTTCGAATGTGATTATTAGATGATAGTTAGCAATGTTCAATACATTTTCCATGCGCTTTCCGTGTACGTCACGTCCTTTGTTTACCTTGCATTTTATTTCGCTGAGTTATTCTTTTTCTACATGGAATATGCTTTCAAATTCGTATATTTTCATGATCGAATTCAACTCCCTCTTTTCACTGGCTTAATTAGAAAAAGGTGTCATTGTAATATCCAATCACAATAATTCGGGCAAGATCCAAATCGTTCTCTCGTGTTGCTTTGAGGGTAGGCGGATTTATTTCCCTTGAAGGCAGGTCGACGTATATCTTGCAAGTGCCCGGGCGGCGCCTCCTTCGTGAGTACAGGCCGGCGTCTGTCTGCTCAGGGATTGCAGGCGCCTCACACATGTGGGCCTGCCGAGCCTTCTTTTGTTGGCAAGCCGGCGCCACTCCCTTGTAGGCTAGCCTGTGCCTCTCCCTTGAGTGCAGGTCAGTGCCTTTTAATTGTGGGCAGGCCGGCATATATACCTTGTGGTGCAAGCCGGCGCCTCTCCTTTCTTAATGATGACAGCCAGCGCTGTTAAGCGGTGGGAAGGGCGCCAGCTGCATGACGGTAACAGATGGTGAGAAGAGGGCAAACAAACTGAGGCGAAAACGAGGAGCATGGGGTGGCGAATAAAGAGCAGAAGCTTGTAGTGGAAATACTGGCGTAAACCTGCGGTAAGGCAACACAAGCGGCTCATCGACGGTCAATCTACGGCCGAGAGGCGGCCGTGTATATTCCATCCAAGAATCATATTGTTATAATGAAAGGATAAAAATAATATATTCTAATATTATAAAGTTTTTAATATAAATGACATTAGCTACACAGAGGCTCACATTACAATGGAGCTGTTGGACAATCCTTCCACGACATATCGCCCCATCAATAGCTCCCTACCAGTCCTTTTCTGTTTGACTGACCTCTTGACTGAATGATACCTCAATGCTTATGCCGCACTTACTTATTAGCTTGGTACTTCAGTCCTTAACCTTCGCTGCTCGCGGCCTCAGTGTAAAGGAGATCATCGTGCTTGGCAGCCATTTTTTCATCGTCGCTTTGATGAACGTCACTGAGAACTGATGAGTGAATGCCCCCGCCAGTCGACGAATTGATTCATTCATCGATGGAGTATGGTCAAGAAGAGGTATTGTAAACTAGTAATTATGTTATAAGCAAGCAAGCTCTTTTGCCATGTTTAATGACCGAAATGGTTATGAACATAATTGTGATTAATGTTGGTGCTGAATGATTGCACATAATTCGCAAAGCGGGTGACATTTATCGGCTTCGTTAAAACGAGTTGGTAGACGCTAGAATGGCGCTTCGGTGGTAAAACGAGCGGATACACGCTATGATGGCGCTTTGGTGGTAAAACGAGCGGATACACGCTATGATGGCGCTTCGGTGGTAAAACGAGCGGATACACGCTATGATGGCGCTTCGGTGGTAAAACGAGCGGAAACACTCTATGATGGCGCTTCGGTGGTTAAACTAGCGGATACACGCTATGATGGCGCTTCGGTGGTAAAACTAGCGGAAACACTCTATGATGGCGCTTCAGTAGTACAACGAGCGATACACGCTATGATGGCCTCGGGTGGTAAAACGAGTGGGTACACGCTATAATAGCGCTTGGGTGGTAAAACGAGTGGGTGCATGCTATGATGGCGTATGGGTAATAAAACGAGTGGGCACCCTCAATGATGGCGATTGGGTTATAAAACGAGTGGGTATACGCTATGATGGTGCGTGGGTGGTAAAACGAGCGGATACACTCTATGATGGCGCTAGGGTGGTATAACGAGTTTGTACACGTTATGATGGCAATTGTGTGATAAAACAAGTGGGTACACGCTATGATTGTGCTCGGGTGGTAAAACGAGCGGATAAGCGCTATGATGGCGCTTGGGTGGTAAAACGAGTGGGTGTGTACACGCGATGATGGTGTCTGTGCGGTAAAACGAGTGGGTACACGCTATGATGGCGCTTCGGTTGTAATACTCTAGGATTGGTGTAATTGTTTCACTTCGTTACACGCATACCCCTGTATGACTACCAATGACTACACGCATACCTCTGTATGACTACCAATGACTACACACATACCCCTGTTTGACAACCAATGACTACACTCATACCTATGTATGACTACCAATGACTACACGCATACCCCTGTTTGACTACCAATGACTACACTCATACCCCTGTATGACTACCAATGACTACACGCATACCCCTGTATGACTATCAATAACTGCACGCATACCTCTGTATGACTACCAATGACTACACGCATACCCCTGTTTGACTACCAATGACTAAACTCATACCCCTGTATGACTACCAACGACTACACGCATACCCCTGAATGACTACCAATGACTACACGCATACCTCTGTATGACTACCAATGACTACACGCATACCCCTGTTTGACTACCAATGACTACACTCATACCCCTGTATGACTACCAATGACTACACGCATACCCCTGTATGACTACCAATGACTACACGCATACCCCTGTTTGACTACCAATGACTACACTCATACCCCTGTATGACTACCAATGACTACACGCATACCCCTGTATGACTATCAATAACTGCACGCATACCTCAGTATGAATAACAATGGCTACACGCATGCCCCTGCATGACTACCAATGACCACACGCATACCCCCTGAATGACTACCAACGACTACACGCATACCCCTGTATGACTAACAACGACTACACGCATACCTATGTATGACTACCAATGACTACACGCATACCTCTGTATCACTAACAACGACTAGATGCATAACCCTGTGTGACTACCAATGACTACACGCATACAACTGTATGACTACCAATGACTACACGCAAACGCCTATATGACTACCAATGACTACACGCATACACCTTTATGACTACCAATGACAACACGCATACCCCTGTATGACTACCAATTATTGTTATTACTAAATTTTTCATTACCATCATCTGGCAATGTTTTTTTTTTTATTACACATAAAACTTTGTTGCCATACACACTATTTGAATTAACGTAAACGAAAGTTCAATTTGAAATTCGACGCCGGTTCTGATTTCAAGCAACAGATTATAAATTGTAATATAATATTCAATGATCAACAGCCAACGTATTATTTGAGGTAAGAATCAGGAATGCCTGGCACGAAATACATGGGGTAGGGCGATCACGAATACATGGGGTTGGGAAAATTACGAAAAACATAAGATTGGGAAAACCGCCAACACATGGGGCTAAAAAATCCTGAGAACATGGGGTTGGGAAATCGAAATGCGCTAACTTATTGTAAAAATGGGGTAAAAATATGAATAATAAAGGGTTGAATATGTGACATAAATTATACATAAAATATATACATAACACTGGATAAACATATTTCTTGACGAAATGCGCTAACATATTGTAAAGATGGACGTAAAACATTGTATGAATAATGAAGTGGTGAATGGACGTCATAAGTTATTCATAAAATATGTACTTAGCACTGAATATATACACTTCATGACCGCTAAGAAATGATTAAACGATTGACAATCAGAAAAATTCCATACCGGAGGATAGAAATCGAACTAATATACTTCTGTGATAGATAATGAAGCACAATATTAGCTAATGTGACAATGATTGTATCTTCAAAAATGATACGGTAAATGGTAGAAATGATTCAATAAATTATGTTCTCGTCGAGTTGTCCTCTGTCAAAGCTTGGAGCTACCTATCGTTCCTCGAAAGTTCAATTTGAATTCGTCACAGCTCATCTCTAGGGGCCGTCGGTTCGGATTACATGGAGCGAAATATTATTTACAATAATATCATCTGTGCACATACAGAAAATGTCTATAATTCCGACTACAGAGCGTTGTGAAAACCAGTGACACGCGGGGTTGAAAAATAAGAAATACTTGGGTGGATGTATAACAAAAACATTGGTGTGGAAAATAACAAGTACATGGGGTGGGAAATCACGCATGCATGAGGTTAGAGTCCCGAGAACATGGGTTTGGGACATGAAAATGTGCTAACATATTGTAATGAGTAGTCTACATTATTGTACGATGACAAAGATGTGGATGGACGACATGAATTATACAAAAAATATGAATGCAGTATAGGGTTGGGAAATCGAAACGCGTTAACATATTGTATAGATGGGTCTAAACCATTGTATTAATAATGATGGGGTTATACATAAAATGACTACACGCATACCCCTGTATGACTACCAATGACCACACGCATATACTTATATGACCACCAATGACCACACGCATACCCCTGTATGACTAAATGACTACACGCATACCCTTGTATGACTAACAATGACTACACGCATACCCTGTATGACTACCAATGACTCTTTACACGCATACCCCTGTATGACTACCAATGATTCTTTTCACGCATGCCCCTGTATGACTACCAATGACTCTTTAGATGCATACCCCTGTAGGACTTCCAATGTCTCTTTACACGCATACCCCTTTATGACTACCAATGACTCTTTGCACGCATACCCCTGTATGACGTCCAATGACTCTTTACACGCATACCCCTGTATGACTACTAATGATTCTTTACACGCACACCCACATTTGACTACCAATGACTACACGCATGCCCCTGTATGACAACCAATGACTCTTTACACGCATACCCCAGTATGACAACAAATGACTCTTTACACCGATACCCCTGTATGACCACCAAAGACTCTTCGCATGCGTACTCCTGTATGACTACCAATGACTCATTACACGCATACTTCTGTATGACTACCAATGACTCTTTACACGCATACCCCTGTATGACCACCAATGACTCTATACACGCATACCCCTGCATGACCACCAATGACTCTTTACACGCATACCCCTGTACGACTACCAATTACTCTTTACACGCATACCCCTTTATGACTATCAATGACTCTTTACACGCATACCCCTGTATGACCACCAATGACTGTTACAATGAAATTGCTACAAATTAAGTGATGATGACTTCACTCGTGTATGAGAGATCTACGTTTAACGACTCATCAGGTTGCCTGATGAGTCGCTTGACTATCCACCATCACCTGTAGATGTTGAATCAAGGAGCTTTCGTCGTGTCGTTTGCGTTAGCGGACCAACAGTTCAGACTGCCATTTTGATCAAGGTTTTACGGTTCATCACGTTGACACGTTTACTAAAAGTTTGACACTTCTTTCACTTCGACACTCATTTTGTAGAGGATGAAAATAGTCTGAAATCCTCGAAGAAGATTTGCAGTCAGATTGAGGTACTTTTAACTTATTTGGCCCGATTTAATACATTAAGTACTTCGTCCAGACAGTTTCAATACATATAGTCATAGCCAATCCAAACTAATACATGTACAGCACCCCACCTCTTCTATAATATCCCAACCAGCACTACAGTCCCAAACCGCCAAATCACTAATTCGGGAGAGCCCATCTCCCATCGTTTTTGAAATGATTCCGCAATCATTCCTGAGCCCATGCCTAGCCTATCCTGCCTCTCCCATCAGTTTTCAACCCTCCCTACCAACTGTCCAGCTGGCCCTGCCTCTCCCGTCATCCTATAACTGTCCATAGACACTTCAGAGTTTGTTGTGCTTCTTTCATCACCTCCCGCCAGTACCTAGCTACTGCACAACTTGATCTGTCTCACATCAGCTCCCAACCGATGCCAACCCCTGACCAGCCTACCCTGCTACTCCAATTACTTCCCAACCGTACTCCAGCAATGCGTAGCCAGCCGTACCTTTTGCCATGATCTTTTCACCATCCCTAACAATTGTCCACCCTGCCCGTCAAATATAATTTACGTCCAACCGTCCTTAACGACTTAGACAGCTCGGCCTTTTCTATCAAGACCAACACGTCCCTAACCACAGTCTCACACCCACCCATCCCTAACCACAGTCCAACATAAGGCATTGTACCGTGACTGTTATATTGTAAGTGGTTCATGATCATATTGTAGGTGGTTCATACTCATAAAAACTAATGTAGGTAGTGGCATTCTGCATTGACAGCTTAGGATCGTGCTTTGATTTCATAACACTCCAGTTACTGAAATTATATTAACTTCTCCGTCACCTTCTGCTTCCACGCCGGTCATGTCTGGTACAAGGTTGATGCGCTTTTTGTTTATGATTTCCGTTTGGCGGTTGATGTGTAGGCGTCTGTTCCATGAAAAATTTCAACACAAAATCACAAACACAATTGGAAAACCTAACCAGAATATTCAGAAGTACCTTGTGTATAAACAAACATATACGTGAAACGTCTTTCTTTGCAGATAACGGGGTCAAATTTTGCTGGGATTATCAAAGTGACGCTACAGAAAAGACGATACAACTGTCTGATGAACAGTGAGTGTTTAGGCAATTATTAATAGTTCCTACTCATGATGATGTGGTGTGTGGGCAAAAAGTTCGCAATAGTAGCAAATAATGTCTGTTTGATTGAAGAACCATAGCTCATAACTTGTAAGTGTTTGGTGAATTCACGTAAATCAAAGATGACGTCACATATTCTGTATGAGCAGAAACTGTCGAGAGGTGAACGTGCAGGAGCGTGCTGCGTAAAATCACTCAACTTGAAATGCTTGGGTGGAATGATGTAAGAACTTTCAAGTTTCTGGAGAGAAAGGAACAGGAGTTACGGTTAATTTGAGGGACGGTATCTTGCACTGGGAGAGCTCCTAACTTTCCACGTTTGGGGAAGTGGCCCAAAGTTTACTGTAGATCAAAGTGACGCGTTACATTTCGTTAAATTGGGGAATCGTCCTGACAAGCATCCGGGTCATGGTAAGTGGGACCCATGATCAATTTAGGGAGTCTTGAAGCCGATAAAGGACCGCACTATGGAGTATCTTCCTGACAAACATTCAGGTCATCGTACAAAGGACCCCGACACCAGTTAACTAGCCTTAAAGCAGATGATAGACCTCTCCAAGGAGTATCTTCCTGACAAGCATTCAGGTCATCGTACAAAGGACCCCGAAACCAGCTAACTAGCCTTACAGCAGATGATAGACCTCTCCAAGGAGTATCTTCCTGACAAGCATTCAGGTCATCGTACGTGGAACACTGAACCAAGTTGAAGCTGATAATAGAGCCTTCGAAATAGTTAGGTCAGTGTAGAGTGAACTCTTGTATGAAGTACATAAGCTTTCTCACTGAGTCGACTTGGTTGTTTCTATTTACTTTGAAATCAATGGGGAAAACTGTTTGATTGTGTCATTAGAGATGTTGACAAGATGTTTTCTGGCATTTTATTCCATCAAATAAAAAAAATGCATTTCGATCGTTAGAAGGCAATAAAGAGAATAGGCCCCGTCTTAATCGCGCTCTCGATGGCAGATTTCTCTTGATTTAATCTAAAGAAATGTTCCAAATGAATATTCCTGCCAACACGAATGAAGTGCGTCGAATAGGATGAAAATTGAGTTGATTTCTGACCGTAGGACAATGTTTTCTTTTAACGAACTGTGGACCACTTCAGCCTAGTAAAACTTCATCCACCGTCACTCAACCTTCAGAGTGCTTGCAGTGCACTTCAATTACATCACTGAACCTTCAGAGTGCTTGCAGTGCACTTCAATTACATCACTGAACCTTCAGAGTGCTTGCAGTGCAGTTCAATTACATCACTCAACCTTCAGAGTGCTTGCAGTGCACTTCAATTACATCACTCAACCTTCAGAGTGCTTGCAGTGCACTTCAATTACATCACTCAACCTTCAGAGTGCTTGCAGTGCAGTTCAATTACATCACTCAACCTTCAGAGTGCTTGCAGTGCAGTTCAATTACATCACTCAACCTTCAGAGTGCTTGCAGTGCATTCCAATATCCACTGCTACTGACTTATTGAGGAAGTAACTCTGATGCAATTACTCAATGAGAGAGGCAGAACCGAGCTCGAATTACATTTTGAGAACGTAATTGTGCTCACTCTGATAATATAAAGATCCTTAATTGAGGAGAAGCACGAATTTGTTCCTGGTGCAGTTCAGTGACGGATACACGCATCTCCCACATATTGATGATCATGTCAGCGTGCAGAGGGCGCTGCGCCCCCAACTAGACCAGCCTAGCTGAGGTGCCCATCGTTCATGGGCTGCCGGATGCTGAAGAGTCAGACAGAGGTTATTTGCCACCTTGGCGACTATAGTCATAACGGGTATTAAATGTGTTTACGTTATTACTGCTAACCACATCATGTGGAAACGGTTCCAAATTGTGGGTCTCTTGATTGGAAAGAAGTTCTCGGCCACTTGCGTTCTGAATAGTTTTAGCTGCCGTTTTTGCCTATTATTCCGGTTCCTCGAATTTTAATCTCGGTCGAAGAGGCCTTCATGACTATCTCTAATAAATTCTTTTAGATATTTGAAGGTTTCCACTAGCTGATCTCTAAGTCGTCTTCTTTTAAGTGTGCGGATGCGTCTCATTTCTCAGTTCACCTCTTAGGTGAGGGGACAAAATTTGTATTGCATATTCCATTCGAGGTCTGATGGGTAAGGTATACGACGGAAGCACGAAGTCCTTGGACTTATCCTGGAGGGCTGACGAGTGAGGTATACAACGGAAGCACGAAGTCCTTGGACTTATCCTGGAGGGCTGACGAGTGAGGTATACAACGGAAGCACGAAGTCCTTGGACTTATCCTGGAGGGCTGACGAGTGAGGTATACAACGGAAGCACGAAGTCCTTGGACTTATCCTGAAGGGCTGACGAGTGAGGTAACGACGGAAGCACGAAGTCCTTGGACTTATCTTGGAGGGCTGACGAGTGAGGTATACAACGGAAGCACGATGTCCTTGGACTTGTCATGGATGCCTGGCGTGCTATCAAGAACAGCACGTCTCTCTTTCACGTATGAATAGAATCCTTTTGGGTTGCGCGTCACCGCTTTGGGCACACTTTTTCCTTGTTTGTCTTAGCACTTCTAACCACTCTCTTCACTCTTAATTCCCAGCCTGCTCATAGGCTTGTTCTGGCTTTGGTGACGGTTTAGTTGCGTGTAATAAGTACAATGGCTGCCAGTGAGCAATTGCTTCATAATCTTCATTAATTAGCCAAGAAGGTTTTTTATCTGTACTTTTCTCCGGGATTATCGCTTGCTCGGTTGCAACACCCTATCTCTATAATAAGATACGCTAAGCGGTTCTGCCAACAAATTGGTACCCGAAATCGATGTTGGTAATTTCGTCCTTCAAGCCTTCAAAATTGTCTCTTCGAAAATTGAAGTTATTCCTTGCTGCTTCTTGTATTGTCAGGTTTGCTGTGATTTGGAATTCAATAGTATGATGATCACATCTTTTTTTCTGTATCTGTTACCAGTTCAACGAGTGGTTCTTCAGTTGACAGAACAAGGTCCAATTTATTAG
>SDVV010024479.1:0-12578 GCA_016164225.1 Gammarus roeselii
ATAATAATAATGATAACAATGATATCTGTAATGTTCAATTGTTCTACTCATCCATCGCACAAACATTTTTATGTGTAAGGGTTTTACAGCGCTGGGAGGGGGGAGCAGAGGTTCCAGGATTCAGAGGGGCCTCTATAGGGTCCCACAGTTTCTCAAAAGGCTCCCAAAGGGTCTCAAGGGAGTCCCAAAGGGCCCCAGAAAGATCCAAGTGGACCACCCCAAATCCACCTGGTCTCCCAAGTCCCCCGGGTTCCCGAAACCCCGGGTCCTCGAGTCCCGCGGATCCCACGAGTACCTCCTCTCCCTGGACCACCTCCTCTCAACCAACCTCGATACATATAATAATGATAACACATTCAAAATTTATCACCATGAAAAAAGGGCAGATAAATATAATAGAGCCCAAGCAAGAAGAAATAATAAAATACTAAAATAAAGTGTTAATGATCTATAAAATGAATAAGCATCCATCCACCCCAAAATTGGGACGGATAGTGAAATTGAGAAGCTATCCCTTCGTTGGTCCTGAGATGCCGTATGGTCAAATAATACGAAGTTATGCTACACCTTCCGTACTGGTGATTCTTGATTAACCAAGAGTTCTAATTTTACATTTTGGTGAAGCAAAGTCATTACACAGACCTTTAATAGTTATTACAGTTCTTTCGACTTGCAGACGATTCTAAGTTTACACCATTGGCTGCCATGGACCTCTATCTTTACCACTAATCTAGTGGCAGGGGCGATTGCAGTGGGAATCCTATGAACACTAAGATTGACTTTTACTTCCCCGAGATTTGGGACCACCTGGGACGTTCAGATGAGACAGATGTCATAGCCGATCAGTTAGGACCGCCTGAGCTGGTCAGTTAGGACCGCCTGAGCCGGTCAGTTAGGACAGACTCATTCACCCTCATTGAGAAATCCCTGGGCACGAGCGTGAACAGGGGTGATGCAATCGTGAAATTTGAACCAATAAACCACGTACAAGACTCACCTCGCACTCTTCCAGTGTGGATGAGATGTCCCGGAAACAGGTCTCGATACGCCGGAATCGTGCTTTGCTCTCCTCCGAAAGGCATCCCAAATCTCTGATGCTTTTATCCATCGAACATATCTTTCCACACAGGCTTTGCAAATGCGCGTTAGTCACGTGTTCACTCTCGTCTGTGTGGTGCATACTGAACCTGACGAAGTCCAGGAAATAGTCCACACCTGTTAACAAAGTGTCTAATTTTTTCAACAGTCTAGGGTCACCTCTTCCAATAAGAGCGATGCCATATAAAGCTGCATGTTCAAGATCTACGAATGCCCAATCAGTGCAGTCTTCACCTGTTGCGATCGGAACACCAAAGTTAATAAATTCTACGTACCATCTACCATCAGTTATTTCGTCCATGTCTGAAACAGAAATATTCTACAGATTAATGAAAGACTACCAATCGCGTTAATGAAGAAATAATTTATCACGTTGTCGCAATTATAAATAAATGTTGTACACAGCAGTTCACGGTAACTAAGAAACACGGCTGTGTTAGTTCAAAAAAAAACATCTAGCATGCACAAACGGTAGGTTCTTCTTCTTAAGCGTTCAAGTTATAAACAATAAATCAAAACCAATACAATGGCGAGCTAAGAACTTCCGAATATCTGGGGCTGTGTGTGAATGGCAGGGCGGAATCTTACTCTCCTAGGCGAACATAAGAACACAACACGTTCCGACGACACACGTCACGATGAAAGGGCTATCAGGGTGATTTTACAGTACTCAATAACTATGCGCGGTGTTCTGTCGAAATAAGTTGTTGCGATCTGACTTTGGGATCTTTCATATGACAATTAGTCCGAGTGAGAATGATCAATTCGGATGTGCCGCCAAATCCATTAGGTAGCGAAGAATGCGATGGTATGGGTGAGTCTGCGTGAATCAGTGAGTCACTGGCATAAAAGGAAATAAGGTTATATTATAATAAAAATAACAATAACATTTATTCGTACACGAGTGGTATGTTGTTCTTGTGGAACAACAAATTTATACACAAATCCTAAGCAAGTATAGTGACAAGACAAGAACTGTGACAGGGTAATTAGGCTTAGTATGAACGGTAGGGAGGCATCTTGCCTCCTTATCTGAACATAGGAGCATCGCTTCCTGAAACATGTCACGACGAGAGAGCTATCAAGGTAAGTTCAAAGTACACAATAAATATGCACTGTATCCTGATGACATCAGTTGTTGCGATCTTGCAATGGAGTCTTGCATGCCAATTAGTAGCAGGTATTAATTCAGATCCAGAGCATAATTCATTGGGTAGCAAAGAATGCGACTGTATGGGTGAGACTGCGTGAGTCAGGGAGCAGCTGGCATAACAAACAAGCAACCGATCTTCATTCGGACACAAACCGGTATGGTATCCTTGGGGTCCCGGTAACACAATGCATGCATACGCACAAAAACTGCCAGTTTTCATAAAATACGAGACACCCATATTCACAATATGCCTACACATGTCTATATAACAAAGAAATATGTACAACAAGTCTGGAGTGAGTTTCATGATAGGCTAAGTAGTAGTAGCTTCAGTTTTCCATCAGAGTCCCAACGCGAAGTTACTGCAGACTCCCCCGTAGAACAATTGAAGAGTGGCACAGTAGGTGCAGAGTATATTAAGAGTAGGTTCAACGTAGATTCACGAATCAGTAGGTCCAACGTAGACTCAGAGTAGGTTTAACGCAGGTACAGAGTAGGTCTAACGCAGATACCAAGTAGATTAAACGCATGTACAAAGTAGGTTTAACGCAGATTCAAAGTAGGTTTAACGCAGATTCAAAGTAGGTTTAACGCAGATTCAAAGTAGGTTTAACGCAGATTCAAAGTAGGTTCAACGCAGATTCAAAGTAGATTCAACGCAGATTCAAAGTAGGTTTAACGCAAGTTCAAAGTAAATTTAACATATATTAGATACCAAGTAAATTTAACATACATACAGAGTACGTTTAACGCAGACAAAGTTTAAAGCAGACACAGAGCAGGTTTAACGCAGATACAAAGTAAATTTAACATGGATACAAAGTAATTTGAACATACATACCGAGCAGGTTCAACGCAAATACAGAGTTGGTTTAGCATATAGGAGTGGTAGCAGCCCCCTCCGTTTTTCGACGGAGCTCCAACGTGTAGTCAGAGTGCTCCTCTCCAGGGCACGACGATCCGTATATTCTGCACAGCTTTGTGCACGAAGCTAAGTTAAGTTAAAGTTCACAATTAATACGCAGGGAGGATAGCGAGTTCAGGATCTGAGATGGTTCCAACTTAGTTGCTTTCACACGGCTTCATTTAGTCTGGTGTGTTTCCGAAAGAGACCAGCTTTTTCGGCGTTCTGTTTCTGTAAGCAGGCGTTGCAGGTTACACGGGGGGTTCAAGAAGGATGGTCGGGCTGCTGCGCGTGCGTCACAATCCATAAGTAAGTGTTTCACGCTAATTGCCACTTTGTGGCAACAAGGGCATGGTGGTGCGTCCGGTCCCATGTCTACGCCCATTAGGCGATTGTGGATTATCCACGTGTGTCCCGTGCTTAGACTGTTAATGAACGCTTGGCCTCCCCTAATAGAAAACCTGGTATTCCACTCTCCCGCGGATGGTTCAACTGCGAGCATTTTTTGTCCACTCTGTTGCCAGAAGTCATTCCATAGCGATATTATACGAGAATTGACGACTGGGAACCAGTCTCTGTAATTTATGGAGATGAATTGTTCCTGCCAGGTAGACACTAGTTTAGCGAGGGAATCAGTGCGTTAATTTCCTCTTATTCTTGCGTGTCCAGGGATCCAGTAGAACTCGACCGCCTGGCCCGCCTAGGACGCCGTGAATAGGTCGTGTTGCATTTTTCTAAGGGCAGGGTGATCAAAGTGCAGAGTTTTCAGCTGAGTGAGGACACTCAGACTATCTGAAAATATAACACTTTTGGGGTGACGGTCGCTTATTGTAATGAAGATGGCCAGTTCGAGTGCGCGTAGCTCTGCAGGGAGAACAGAGGCCTCTTGGGGTAGGGTGGCCAAATGAGAGGTCTTTTCGCCTATGGCGGCGGTTCCCACTCCGTTCCATGTTTTAGAGCCGTCAGTGAATATATGGTGGTGCTCAGAGTACTGTTCATCGAGGAGTCGTGAGAATTCTCGGCGGTACGTGTTAGTTGGGGTTGTGGCTTTGGGGTACGTCTGCAAATCTAGGTTGACCAGTGGTGGGCCGGTCATTCACGTTGATGTGTTGATTTGAAGAATTCGATAGGAGAATGACGGCTTGATTGCTTCGAGTATGATGTTCAGCGAGATCAGTATGTTATCCACGCGTGGAGAAAGGTACACATATATTCTTCTTAGCCGCAAAGAGGCGTTCATCAAGAAAGTTGGTGACGTCACCGAGTGCTGGGCTAATGATGTAATAGTAGTAGTTAGATTTTAATTTCCACCGGAATCCCAACGCGAAGTTAATGCAGACTCCCCCGTAGGGCAATTGATGAGTGCAGAGTAGGTGCATCGTTGATTACTAGTAGGTTCAACGTAGATTCAGAGTAGGTTCAACGTGGTTCAGAGTAGGTTCAACGTGGTTCAGAGTAGGCTCAACGTGGTTCAGAGTAGGCTCAACGTGGTTCAGAGTAGGCTCAACGTAGACTCAGAGTAGGTTTAACGTATATTAATAATTTTTATTGAAATCTTGGCAAACACACAGGATATTCAAGCCCCTAGCTAGAAGAATATATTCGGGCAGTATAAAATAGGAATCAATTGAATCAATAAAAGATAAACTCAGTTAGAGGTCATAAAAACAGATCACAGGAGTAGAAGTTGCGAAGTAAGCACAACATTCATAAAGTCATATAGATCACATAGTCAAAGTAATAAAAGAGATCACAGAAGTCAATGTTATAAAAGATCAAAAAGACTGTCACAAAAACACGAACAGGAGTCAATGTTCCATAAAAAACAGGTAACATACCTAGTCTCAACCATGAAAACTTATCAAAAGACAAAGCATAAAGGATAATACCAAATTCAATGAATAAAAGAAAAAGAAAAAAGGACACAACTATATCCATGTAAGGAGAAAGATCACAACATTCATAAAACCACGGGAGGAGATTTCTAAAATGCAAAAAACAACGCAATATACAACCTAAGAACTTCGTTTAAATTATATACTATTCAGTTCTTGGAGCAACTATTGACGATATGCTCCTTTAAAAGTGAACACTGATCCAGAAATGCGGTTGTTCAAAGGGAGGCTATTCCAGATTCTAACGGATGAACATTTGAATGAGTTAAAACACTTCGATTTTCTGACTAGCGGAATGTTTTGACATTTATTTTGCTTGAAACTGGTTGATTGATCGTGGTTAATTTGGTTACTGTTGATAATTTCCTTAAAAATTTTACTCTGATTTTAAATGAAGTACTTAAAAAACTTAACGCCAGTGAAATATTTATAAACGACTGGTAGAGGCATAAATCAAAGCTCTGCGTAATCAGACCTAATGTCCTCATCACCACACCCCAAGAGTTTAACAATCCTATCCTGTAGTGAGCGCAGACGAGCCAGTGCCGCATCACTCGCACCTCTCCACACCTCCACACAATAAGCCAGGTGAGGGTACACCAGCGACAGGTACATCTTAAGAGTGAGATTTGGGAGAACATTGTTTGGCTTTTTAATCATGCCACTCGATTTAGATAATTTACTGCAAATTTCCCCTGTATGGTATGCAAAATTAAATTTATCATCAATATGAACGCCCAAGAATTTTGATGTGCTAACTATATTCACGGGCTTGTTTCTAATTTGTATTGGCACCAGTATGCTCATATCTCTAGTGGTATGCACCATACATGCAGTCTTGTCAATGTTGAGGGAAAGTCGATTGGAACAGAGCCACGTATCAACAAATTTTAATTCATTATTAATTATATCACAAAGATCTTTTAGGTTTGGACCACGGACGAACAAGGTCGTGTCATCAGCGAAATGGATCCAGTTTAATTTACTGGTGCAAGCATGCATATCATTAATGTAAAGACTGAATAGTAGAGAACCGAGTATTGATCCCTGAGACACGCCACTACTCACAGGTAACAGGTAGGAGGAACTATTATTAGTATGTACGTATTGTTTACGGTTGGCGAGATATGAACTGAACCACTGCAGCACGGTACCACGAACACCAAGTGGGTCCAACTTTCTCAGGAGTATGGTATGGTCGACGGTATCAAAGGCCTTAGATAGGTCCAGCATAACTGAGATGACATACTCAGACGCATCATATGCTGAATAAATTGATTCAGAGTACTGCAAAATAGCGTCACTGGTAGACAGACCTTGCCTACAGCCGAACTGTTGATCACAAATTGTATTATATTTTTTGAAAAACTTCATCCATCTATTACACAATGTCCTTTCAAAATTTTTTACGAGGAAATCTAATATAGAGATAGGACGGTAATTAATCACTTTATCTCTTGGACCCGCTTTATAAATAGGCATAACTCTGGAGATTTTCAAAACATCGAGAAAAATGCCCTCCTCAAAAGATGAATTAATTAGTAAAGCAATAAAAGGAGACAATATCTGAAACATTTTTATACATAAAACTCTGGATTGAGTCAAGGTTGCAATTTTTTGATTTAAAAGAATTTATAATATTTACCATTTCACTTTCATCGGTTGGAAAAGAAACAAAAGAAAAAATGCTTCTCTTAACATATTCTGTAGGATTTTAATTGGAACCAGGTATCTCCCTGGACAGCTTGTCAGCAATAGATACATAATGTCTATTAAATTCATCGGCAATTATAGGTCCTCTGTAACAGTTCCACCAACCGAAATCTTAGCAACATTACTATTCTTAGATTTCTGACCTAGTATTTCATTGATGGCCTTCCGAGTTTTCTTTGCATTATCTATACAAGAGGTGAATTTGTTCACGTAGTAATGTTTTTTGGCGTAATTAATTGAGGACGACAAACTATTCCTGTACTCTTTATATTCATCCGTAAAGCTGGAATTCTCCTTAGACAAGCGAAACAGTTCATGCTTTCGGGAAATACAGTTTAATAATTCTTTTGTTATCCATGGACTGAGAGCTCTATGAACCGATAATCTTTTTACAGCAACTGGACAGCTTATATTGTACGCATTAAACATCATTTTTGCAAATTGCTCACATTTTTCATTAACACCAGAGATGCCAGTGATATTCAGTTCTCTAATGCCTTCCATAACTCTGCTTCTGAAATTCATCACATTCTTTTGCCCATGACATCTGAATTTAGAGGTAATAATTTCGTTCGCATTTTCAAATCATTAGGAATGGACACAAATAGTGGAAAGTGATCTGTCAAGTTAATTGAGAAGACACCTGACTTGCAAGGATATAATGCATTAAACCAAATATGATCGATCAGAGTCGCAGAGTCGTCAGTTACACGGGTAGGGACTGAGATAAAAGGAATGAAATGCAAGGCTCTACACTAGTCAATGTAGGTATTCGTACTTTCAGGTGCATTGGCAGCACGCATATCAATATTGAAATCACCTAACACAAGAGAATTAAGTGTGGACACATCAACGTGGAGCATATTGAAAAATTTCTCAATAAAGGCAGTTACTTGGCGATCTGGAGGTTTATAAACACCGATAATATTGAAAACTTTCCCCCTAATATGAAGACTTATTGCATAGACCTCAAATTCCTCACATATAAAAGAAAATTTTGGCAACTATGAGGAATTTATGTTTCCATCAACCAAAATTGAGACTCTTCCACCTTTTTTAATGCTACGTACTGTGTGATAGGCTTTATACCCCGGCAAATGAACCCAGTGAGCGGCATCGTCTAGCCAAGTCTCCGACAAAATGATTACATGGAACGTAGTCTTAAGCGACGCCAAAAACCACTGGAACTCAAAGTTTTTGTTGACCGAGCGCACATTAAAATGAATAACTTGCATGGATGATGAATCTTCAGCAAACACAGATCTATAAGAATTTGCATCAAAGTAAGAACATCAGGTTCACAAAAATAAAAATTGTCGACGTTAATGTCATCTAGGAAAGCCATGGAAAACTAATTTTAGGACAATATCGATGTTCAAAGGGATATTCGCTTCCACGTTAAACTTGTTATTGAGTTGAGCATTTTCAGTTCAATCTTATTTACATCGGTCACTTCGTGCACAGTAACTGGGCGTTCACAACCTCTAATCTTGCACCCAACAACACCGTTGTGACTGTAAACACTCGTAATGTCCGAGTATAGTTACTTTAGCGTGCGTAATTTGAACAGTAAGTAGGCCCGATGTTTGGTAAGATATTCATTGGCATAAATATTATCGGGTCTGAGATGTCTAATTGATGACAAGAGAAATTTTACTTTCTAATGAGGTGCATACTACCTTTAGGTGTTTACGTTCACGGCCCTGTGGGAACACAGCTGCAATATTGTCCAAATGTACTGGAACAGAGGCAGTACGTAGTACCTCACCCACAGATACCTTCAGTTGAGCGGATTTAGAAAGCCTAGGGTTGCAGTCTACTGAGCTGTTTGCGGGCGGTTGATCACCGATGTCAGACAATTCTCTCCACCGCAGGTCCCTGCAACATTACCACATTAGTGAGGGACTCCTGTTTCATGTGGTCAATTTTAGAGGTCATCAGTTTCAGCTCCTTTGGTGCAGGCATCACTGCTGCTGCAGAGGGGCCGGGGATTACATCACCGGGGATTACAGTCACAATATAAGAAATACTATAATACTAAAATAACGTGTTAATTATCTATAAAATGAATAGTCATCCATCCACCCTAATGACAGGCTGCCTATGCTCGTGCTCACGAGCATCCACCGTATTTCAGCAGGCCCGTGGAAGTTGAAGAACTTGTCATTACGAAGTGCAATGGCAAAGTATTATCATGCGCCGAACGGTGGACGAATAAGTGTACGCAAACTGAGGATTTTCTTTGTGAAGAGAACTCATGTCCTGTGCCCCATGAAGTGGCCACACCTATTACTAATGGCTCTGGTGATGCAGAAACAATGGCCTGTATTACAATTGGAGAGAAGGAAGGCATGGAAACCTACCCTGAACTGACGAAAGAGATAAGATTATGATAAGCTGCTTACCAGCAATTACTGATGTATATCAAGATTATGAACAGCTGCTCACCAGCGATTACTGATGTATATCAAGATTATGAACAGCTGCTCACCAGCGATTACTGATGTATATAAGATTATGAACAGCTGCTCACCAGCGATTACTGATGTATATCAAGATTATGAACAGCTGCTCACCAGCGATTACTGATGTATATCAAGATTATGAACAGCTGCTCACCAGCGATTACTGATGTATATCAAGATTATGAACAGCTGCTCACCAGCGATTACTGATGTATATCAAGATTATGAACAGCTGCTCACCAGCGATTACTGATGTATATCAAGATTATGAACAGCTGCTCACCAGCGATTACTGATGTATATTAAGATTATGAACAGCTGCTCACCAGCGATTACTGATGTATATTAAGATTATGAACAGCTGCTCACCAGCGATTACTGATGTATATTAAGATTATGAACAACTGCTCACCAGCGATTACTGATGTATATTTCTAAATATCGTCCGTCGCAAAAGCAAGTGAATGAAGACACATTGCGTGGTGTTTAGTTAAACGAGAGCCTCACTCTGCCGCTCAGCGGGACAACGTCATGTTTAAAATCCTCTAAAATAACATTTCCATTTAGTCGAAGGAGTAGTACGCGATAGATTCAAGGTCCTTCAGATTGAAAGGTTAAGAGATACAAAACAAGACATGACGTGAAGACAGGACGTGAAGACAAGAAACCCTACTCATGGGAACACCTTCAGTGAAAAGAATATGGAAGGAAACCTTGGTGAAAGATCGTGTGAAGGAGAGATCTCGTCGCCCCAATTTGGGCGGCCATAAGTCCCCTTTTTATTAGTGACTTTGTATTGTTCGATTCTGCCTACACCTTCATTGGTCTTCGGCCCAGGTTCGGTGTCCCCATTGTAGTATCATACTAGAATCGTTTCTCTTTGGTTCCCCTCATGCTATGAAAACTAGGTATTTCAATTGGAATGGGCTTACAGGTTGTCCTCGAGGGCCTTGCGCCCCCTCATGTCAACATCCGCTTCGAGTGAATGCTCGGCGAATCCCGCACAGAGCGATGCACTAACATTTTGGAACTCGGTACGGCTGTTCAGAGTAGTCAAGACTGAGACCCAGGCTGAATACGAAATGTGACTGCAACACTTATTGAAGACAGTACAATAAAGGGTATCCGATTCTCCTACAGTAAACTGCTTACGGAAGGTGAGAATGAAGGCGCGATTTCGAGGTCCTGTGTCAAGTTTCTCATAAGCGGGATTTATCTGACCCTGAAAACGGAGTAAAATTTGCCGGCATTCATTCTTTCCTAGCTGGTCTGCAAGAGCTTGACGCACCACCACCAGACGGAACTATCATTTACTTTGTAAATAGATTTAATGAGAAATTGTCAATTTTTCTCCATTCAAAGATTTTGTGAGTATCTGTAACCTAAACGTCGTACTCAATCATATTTCCCGTAGTTGGTTGTTGATTGAAAAGCAACACATTTCCCCCATAAGAAAAGGTTATGAAAGTGTCTGAGCACACCTTCTCAACAGGTCAGAAGATAAAATCACCAGCCGCCATCAGGATGTTTTAAACATAAATCGACTTCAAGGATCGAGGAGTTCCGAGTAACACTAACTAGGGTCTTTGCCCTAACACATCTCTCAAGCTCATAAGAGCTCCGACAGTTTCAAGTTAAAAAATGAAAGGGTATTTTTAACATAGGTGGGTACAAGACTTTAACGATTACACATTTGAAGGCATTAAATATTATTTTCTAGGCTAAACACATAATGAAATAGTCTCAAAATAAATGCCAAACGGTGTTCCTACGTATGATTGGCTGATGAACTAATGTCAGATTATATAAAACTTTATATGCTATCGGGCCTGTGATAGTGAACATTTTTCCCTAACCCTAGGTGTTTGATCAAATATAAAAATGTGTGCCTGGTAAGCAATCAAGTTACGTTGTTCCAAGTAATGTTCACCTTTGAACAGAACACCTGGATCATTCTCGACTACTGGGAGATGAAACAAAAATTGGTGCAGAGAGTTAACATCGACGCTGTTTCATCAGACCACGTGTACATGTGGTCTGCCTTATCGCAAGACATTAGGATTAGTTTACGTTGGGGAAAGGTAGTTTTTTTTTAGATACACCAACGGTTCCAGTTAAGAGAAGCAGCAACAGTGATACAGTCAATAGGAAAGATTGTTGAAAGGAGCAGCAACAGTGATACAGTCAATAGAAAAGATTGCTAAGAGAAGCAGCAACAGTGATACAGTCAATAGGAAAGATTGTTAAGAGAAGCAGCAACAGTGTTACAGTCAATAGGTAAGATTAATGTTTGTTTGTTTGTAGTTTGGTGATGACAATTTTGCTGGGAATTCAACTGTTTTTCACATTTTCGCCAGATGTGTTCATCTAAGCTTATGTTAGAATTTAGTTTACTCACGGGACGTTTGATACAAACCCCAATTTGTAGATCTGATTTTAAAGTTACATATAACAATAAGCTTCTTATATTTAGCGATGTATGATGTCAAGAAATGGAAATGTCATTTAAATCCCGGTGACTTTGCTTCCATACTCTGAACCCAAGTCGTCGACTGGATTAGCCAGTGTACAATAAGTATTATTTATTTACAAAATTGAGATCACGTGTCACAAAGTTTGATAAATTTCTAATATTCAGTTTGAAAAGTTTCGTTCAGAGTGGATAATTGAGGATTGAGAACACAGCGCCAGACGATGGGAATAAATGATGCAATAATAATAATTATAATAAAGTCAGGGAGACTCTTGTTAAACGTTGTGTATAATATTGACGACTCCGCAATCACATTCTGAAACTTGGGCGTTTTGGTATTAAATCTGAGTCCATATTGGAACAATGGGGACATTGTTTAAAGATATTGCAGTTGAATTTTTTTTTTAATGGCGCCATCTGGTGGTGATATCCTGCATGCACCACGTGTTAAGGTGCTCACTTTTTTATGAGCATAACCTCTTGAAGTCTTGGATCCACGTGTCGGAAGGAGCGTCATGTGGTAGTACAAATGCTAGAAGCAAGATTTAAACGGTGAGTGCTGTGTCAAGTGAATAAAGTAAAGAGCCGTTCATACTTCATATGTATGAAAATATGTATGTCATTGATTCAGGGCCATTATGTACATCTAAACGCCAATCGTTTCAGTGGTCTGGAATACTTGAGCTGCTCCACAGAACTTGCATCCTCAATCAGAGGCTTCAGGGATTCAGTAAGAAACACAACCGTCAGTCCAGTTTCTGAATCTCCTTCTAATATTCTACAATAAGCAGATTAGGAAACGAAATGCAATTTACTCGGTGGGACAAAATTACAGAACGAGTGACTTTGATACTACATTTTGAAACCAGGGTCACAT
>SDVV010024480.1:0-12578 GCA_016164225.1 Gammarus roeselii
AAATTGTTAGAAGGTTATAAAATTGGACAGTTTGTGAGCGCTTCTAAATGCTTAATAAATTGTCCGATGCTCTACAATTTCCATAGTTTTAAGAATCTGAGACTTTTATACGTAGACTAGATGTCACTTTTTCTCATTATAATCGGAAGAAATGGAGACGAGGTGTCACGAATTCATTTCATACTCGCGTTTCGCCAATTCAAACAGTGCATTTGAAAACTAAGTTTAATGTGTTAAGCCTAAGACTGGAACACCCATTGCTAGACGATGGGGATAAATGACTTAATAACAATAATAAAATAATCACATGATTTTCGTCTTTAAGGTGACTTTTTCGTTGTGAATTAAATCAACGTCGATCCTTCAATAGATATCACTTGTATTCGTTCGATGTGAAGTACAACTACTCTCATAAGCCAAAGAGGATACAGGAAACATAATTTCGTTGGGACACAGCCGGAGTGAGAGTTCCAAGACTTTTATTTGTCTGAAATGAAATCCATTGTTACGTAATTATAATTTAGCATTATTATATTCATATTCATTTTTTTTTTCTGGCTTCATAATTCATCTCCGGGTATTATTTTAAAACATATCGATTTTTTTTTCCTGAGCGTATTGTTCCGCACCCCGAGACAAATGTCTGCTTTTTTCTGTAGGAAATGTTTGCAACAGGAATGCATGTACATCCAAACGCAATCGCGAGCATAAATTTGAATTCATTGACAAATCGTGAATGCGCGAATAATTTACGCCTACAATATCTCAGAACAAC
Source organism: Gammarus roeselii (assembly GCA_016164225.1). Taxonomy (NCBI): domain Eukaryota; kingdom Metazoa; phylum Arthropoda; class Malacostraca; order Amphipoda; family Gammaridae; genus Gammarus; species Gammarus roeselii. The sequence goes on from SDVV010024480.1 coordinate 776, forward strand.
GAAGTGCCAGGTTTTTCTGAAGACTATCGTGTCTACGAGTAATATTCCTCCGGACGACAGTGAAGTGCCTTCTATACGTCAATATTCAGACGTCACAAAAGGACCTTTTTACTCATTATCGATCGGGAACCGTGAAACCGTCGGAATGGGAATTGATGGCCGGTAAAGAATCGTCTGCATGACTTACTCTACCTTATGACAATAGACTCCAGTTTTGGCTGGTTGTATTATTTAGAACGACCATTCCTTCCTTGAAGCACTTCTGTAGCACAAGGTCAGTTGACCAGAACGAGGTGAATCTGATCAGTCTCTAACTATTGAATAAACAGCTTTATTGATACACACGATTTGATGAAACGGGAATAGCAATTTTTCTGATTCAGGGTCTGTAAACTATAATATTTTTTGTTATTTTAAGGATGTGGTGAGTTATCTCTGATTTATGCATCAGTTGGACTTATAGTTGAAATATTATTTTATTTCAATTTATTATGATAAATATTCAGTCCCAAAATTAGGACGGTATTCATCAATTCAGTTGAAGTCATGTTAATGTGCTCTTCATTTATTGTTCACCACACCTACTAAGTACCGTCTGTTGATTTTGACTACTTTATCATTTGTTGTATTTTTATGTATCCCACGGAGCAGCTCGAAGCAGGTTCGATAGTTGGAAAAGCTTTAATTTTGTAAATTCTGGATCAGTGCGTCTACATAAACTTTCATGGATAGTTTTGCGCGGAAATAAATGTTCAAAGTAAAAAATTTCGATAGCGTTCATAAGAGAAGTTATTAACGTTATTTAACTTGGTTACTTAATAGGCATGAGTCAAAGCAGTGGACGGCGCATTCATGTGAGAACAATGATGGAGCCGGGAGAATGGAGTGGATGACGGAACGTCTGATGTCTTCTCATCGTCTCTTGCAAGACTGATGAATAGCGAGGTGTACATTTGGAGTCTGAGGCAATAATAAACCTCCTGTCAAACATTCCTGCGGCTGTTTTATATCACCGCAACTAGGAAGGAAATTCTAATAAATTTCACCATCCCATTTCTTCAGGTTTATTATATTGCCTCATTGACGATTGTGAAATAAGTTTAAATTACCATGATTATTTGCAAACTTTTGTATGTTGCCTACCACCTCGGGAAGGACGAAACGAAAAGAAAATTATACAAACCTTTGAGGCAAATTTTCATAGCCTTTCAGGTAAATATTTGTTAGCATCGTATCACCACTCTCCTGGGTAAAATTAGGCTAAATTACCTTCCCCTTCCTGCAATTTAGTTCGGTATTATACCACCAACTTCATGAGGAAAAATATTAATGATTTTAGTTATTCACATGCTCATATGTAGCGTTTTTCATTAACATGACATATATTTTGATATCATATCAATCCCTCCAAAAATCTTTATTCAATTACCGTACCCTCTGGAAGACATTTTTTGTACCATTGCGTCGCCTCCAGTGGATGAAAAAACAAAGTTAAACTTCTATACTCCGCAATATTTGCGTTTACGTGCATCGTAGTATAATAGGCGAAATGTTATAGGTAGGCGTATACGGGATTGAGGCCAGTTTTCTATCACTATCCTCTACCATCGCAATTCGGAAGGAAATTATATAAAATATTCCTCCCGTCGCAACGCTAAATCATCTCGAATTAAAAACTCTTCGTATCAAATAAATATTTACATAGCATATAACATACAAACAATCATAAATAATGTTCCAATGTGTTTTCTATTGATCATTGATAATATGGTGATGAACACATTCAATGCGCTCTTTAACTAGTTTAATTTAGTTGTCCGCAGACGAAGATTGTCTGGCAGATTCTCTTACACGAAATTGCCACATCTTTCACCCCAAAATATAGTGATCAGTAACCTATTCCAATGTGATTCACCCGACTTTCAATGTCCAAGATTATCATCAAATGGTGGTGGGGGCTTCATTTCCAGGGGAAACAGAAATTCCATTTGATAATGGCGGATGTGAAGACTAAAATGATCGAGTTTCTCGGATACTATTGTATACATGTTCGCGAGCTTCCAATATTGTAGCACAAGGTCAGTTGACCAGAACGAGGTGAATCTGATCAGTCTCTAACTATTGAATAAACAGCTTTATTGATACACACGATTTGATGAAACGGGAATAGCAATTTTCTGATCTACAAACATCCCTCAAATATATCGCTGCTCAAAAAGGACATTGGCGTTGATAATATTTTGCAATAATAATTAAATGTCTGAGAGAAGAAGTTATGCTGGGACGTAATAGGTTATCTGGAGGGTATTATCTAAAATTAACAATAGTGAGTTCGTTCATTCCCATTCCAGGGCCTGCGGACATGATGAATACGGAACCGTTAATGCAAGGAAGAACGTCATCCAAAACGAGTGGTCGGGAATCGCATGTTTTGTGATGTGTAATTCATCGTTATTCAATTTTTTAATCACGGACAATCTATCTACAATTCATACAATAATAAATTAGGCCACAATATCAATGAATTGCTTTTTTGTCTTCAACTATCATATTAGTTGATATAACCTACACATGTAACATTCAATGGTACAAACTAATAGATCATGAGATATTTCCTCTGCCAACTTCAAAGTATAAAAAAGATTGCACTTTCTCATAGAGTATCCGTCATACCAACCAACCAACATTGGTAACGGTTCTTTTTCTAGACCCTTGTTCTAATTCACCCTGTTGCCACGAAGCGAAAATATCACCCCTCTTCGCGTCAGCCGCCCCCGATGAGCAGCCCAATCAGGGAGAATTTATGGCAGACTCTCCATTTCCTATCAGAATGAGGCGTCCCAGGAGCTCCACAGTAGTTAATATAAGGCCAAGAATGGCAATGGAAAATAGGGCCAAGAATGGCAATGGAAAATAGGGCCAAGAATGGCAATGGAAAATAGGGCCAAGAATGGCAATGGAAAATAGGGCCAAGAATGGCAATGGAAAATAGGGCCAAGAATGGCAAAGGAAAATAGGGCCAAAAAAGACAATGAAAAATAGGGCCAAGAATGGCAATGGAAAATAGGGCCAAGAATGGCAATGGAAAAGTGGTGGTGCAAAAATGGCAATGGAAAAGTGGTGGTGCAAAAACGGCAATGGAAAAGTGGTGGTGCAAAAATGGCAATGGAAAAGTGGTGGTGCAAGAATGGCAATGGAAAAGTGGTGGTGCAAGAATGGCAATGGAAAAGTGGTGGTACAATAACGACAATGGAAAAGTGGTGGTACAAGAATTGCCCTGTGAAGGAATTAGATAGACGAAAATTAGTGTTTGCAAATATGCTATTTGTGAAGGATTGGCAACTTTTAGTGAAGGATTGGTTAGGATATATGTTATTTGTTAGTGACTCAGACGCTGTATTTCTCGGATATTATAGTGACATGTTAAGACATATTAATCAAGATCGATGATACGTAGAGATAATAGGAATGCATGTTCTTTATGAGTCGGCCGATGTATTTGTTAGGATGTATATAATTTTTAGTATGTCTGACTTACTCGCTGTATTTCTCGGACATTGTAGTTATATGTTTATTTTCTTCTATTCTGGTCAAGTGAGTTGCTTACGCTACATAGAGACTGGCCATGACGGGAGGGGTCGACCGGACTCAGGCGGTGTCCAAACCGCAAATGCTAACTATCGATTTTATCTCTTGATGTGTGGTCACACAATGATCTTATCTCGAGATACGATCATCTTGGGGAATTCAGTTGCCTTACGATATCTTTCAGATTCCTTACGATTTTTCTGCTTGCATTGCTTACGTGCGGATTATAAAGTTGTAGGTTTTTTAGGTCTTATCAACGATATATATATGATTGTACTATTTCGCACGGTAGGTGAATATATTACTAGATTGTTATTGAATGACTCATTTGAATAGAAGTTTTCACTGCTCGAACCTAATTTGATAGGATATTCGATGAAGTTATGTAAGAAATATGGGGTATTTATTAGGATAGTTTAGATAGTTATGCTTTATTTGACTCATTTCAGAGGATGTTTGATGGAGTTTTTAGCGGAGAGATGCTTGATGTTGAATATAGGCTACGAACATTTACAGATTCTAACATGTTCATGTTGACGTGCTTTCATCATTTTATACGAAAATGTCCTATTTCTGACTATACCTCTACTTATTTTTCCCAATACTGTACCCATGTGACCTCATTAGCTGGTGAATCAGATGCTAGATATGTCTGAAGTATTATACGTGACTGGAATAGGTCTAGAAATTTGTTATAGATTTGAATGGTATCGTAGTAACAAATAGCGTTATTCTCATGATCTCAGAGTTAAATGTCAGATATTTTGGAGGAAGGTATGTTTAAGAGGTGCAAGTCCATTATGCATCTGTATGGATTTTTCGGTATTGATCCCTGCAAATGTATACTGTATCATTTAGAAGACGATTTACTGAATGGTGGGGTCCTAGACCATTTACGGTTTGGCTACCCTTCACCTAAGAAGATATATTTACCTACGATAGCTTAGAATGCTGTGTTCAACTTCATTTAGCTTAATATCTATCACATTTTCAAAGTGGGGCAAGAGGCGCTTAGTGCATTTTCAACGCTAGTTCGATCGAGTTAAGTTTAGTATATTGCAAACAAAGATTTATTAGATACATTATTTTTATTGGAAATAGATTTTGACACATTTATATATACATATATACATGGGATATCATTTACGAAAACATATCATTTTCACACCAAAAATTCGATGTGAGCATTTTGACGAAACATAAATAATGACTTCGACCTCGCTCTCTTGTGTTATCTTGATCCTTGGTACCAGTGACAGTCTGTGGCTTCTTTATCAATGACGTATATATATTCCTCACCAGAAGCATTCAACTCGTCTTATCGGTGTAGGATTTATCATCTGGGTATGGTTTTTTCTCGGATCTATTGGTGTTCGAGCAGCTTTTCAGGGATGCTGATTTTAATCACTATCACATGTTTGTGACATCAAATCGTTTCAGATTTTTCCTTGCTTTTATCCACATTTCCATTCATTATATACCCAATTCTCCTAGCACTCAAACATTCGTGACTGCATTCTCTCTTTTCTCATGCTTCATTACCAACATATTTGAAATAAAATCAGATATAAATTCGATTTTCTTATGCAGTTTTACACTTATACTTGTCACCCTTTCATTACCCCATTTATTATTTCGGTTTCCTTCAACGTTTGTAGATTTTTCTTCACATCACATATCCTCGATATCACTCACTGATATCCATTCCACTTAAAGTATCCCACGTTTACCCTTATTTTCATTATTTTCAATTTCGGTTATGGCTCGGGTCTTTCTCCCACCATATCGATTTAGCCATTTTCACCCAATCTTCATACATTCTTAGCTTGAGTGTTAGTGGCACCATACTTTCTTTTACGCTCGCGCCATTTTGAGCATTGTCTTTCTCATTAGATTGGAAACCCAAGTACGGATTATTATGTTCTATCAACGCACCCATAGCAACCTTTGAGGTCATTTTTTCCTCATTCATTTTTAAGATTAGCATATTCAAGATAATGGTGTCCTTTCAGATGTTGCCAAAACCCGAATGTGGAGCCTGATTTGCTTAATTTTATCTCCGCACTGCAAATAACACATACCCCCGTCTTTTCATTCCCTCTCAAATACTTCCACATCAAACTGGGCCGCATCTTTCTTCCCCGAAAACGCACCGCTATCTGAATGAATAGAGATATGAGTCCAATTTATACATACAGGATCGTTAGCGTCACTGCGTTGGCTCCTGTATGCAGCATTTACACACATTTTGTATAAGGGTTGCCACACACTGCCAAACGCATTAATACAATCCCAACCTAACTTTTCCCATAGCACAACATCCCTTGCTGTTGATACACGATATTTCATCTGCATCAGCTTCATACTATGTTATGTTAAAAGAAGTAATCATCCTATCCGACCCTAACCAATCTTATGTACGGTATTCAGTCATTGTTTTATACAATGCATAATAAATTTCTCCACTTGTCTCTACATTTTGATCTATCCTTTGCAGTTTTGACACCTAATTATTTCTTCTTCGCAATCAATTTGGACTCATATAATATTAAAAGAGAGGTCAGATTTTCTCAATCTTAGATGGATTATATGTTTCCATCATACAAACGGACTCTTCATTTCATACTCGGTCTAACACATTTTTCTTCAATATCTTCTGACATTTCATCCATGACGATTTTGCACAGTTGATCCGTCTTTTTCATTCCAATAATTTTTTCAAACTCTTCACGATGACAGCGTTTCAAGTGTCTCCACACGTTACTCGTCGATTTATGTTTATTCAATTTTATTTCTTTCTGACACAGTTTACAAGCCACCATCACCCCATTTCTTTCGAACAATCGAGGACTCAAGCTATAACCCATCCTTCCACAACAGAATCCTAATATTGACTGAATATTTTCTCATCGGACTCCGATTGATATCTCACCATTCTGTCACACATATACAGCATTTACCCAAGGTAGGTTTATGGGTGGCGTTGCATCCCTTGAAATATATTCTCCTACCGTATTCAACAATTTCAATGTTTCCTTCGACCAACGCAATGTGTGCAATTTCATCGCTTAACCTTTCAGTTGTAGGATATTTTAAACAGTTGATTTAGGATTTACGAACTTTATTAGTATTATTTACAGATCTTACTGTCATCACCATCAATGACGTCTAACTCATTTTTTCGATTACAACATGACTCGTACAACCAACCATACCCAGCATCACGATGTCTAAGTTTCCTCTCAAAATCCATCATAAAATCCACCTTATCTTTGTAGCGAACACCGAAGGCTGTTCCGTGCCCTTGCGTCAACAAATGTAATTCTTCTTCTTCTTGAACTTTAATTATTCGAATCTTCCCAAATTCAATGTCATTCTGCTTTTCATCAATGAAACATTCTTGCATCCTTTCCGGTTTTTTTTTTTGGTTCTTAGGAAAAAACCGTTCCCCACCACTTCAGCTTTATAAAGTTTGAAGTTTGTTACATACGACTTAATGAAGTTTGAAGTTTGTTACTAACGAATGAAACCTGTCAATGTCAGTTACCCAGAGTCGGCTTCCTTTTACCTTCATCCATTTATGAATGTTATCTCTCACTCTTCTGATTCTTGTTTGACCCATTCTCAGATTGCTGTTATCTTCATCACTCATCATTATATCCTCGGTCCGTCTCATATCATCTTCGGAGATTTCTTCTTCCAAAACACGTGAACTAATTTTTGTCACTTGAACATTCATTTTTATCTATTTGAGGACGATCCGTCCGTATCCGCTTATACAACTTGGTATTATAATGCATATGCAAATCATCACGTATGTATGTATGTCATTAGTCCTGTATACGTGTGTACATATCAAAAACTTAACCTTACCGAACTTATGTACGGTATTTTGTTTTTGATATATACAATCCATAACAAACTAGCTCCACTTGACTCTACATTTGATCTAACCTTTGCAGTTTCATTACCCACTTCCAATTTTGATCTACCAAATTTTTTCACGACAATTCGATGTTGCCTCCTACTTACACGTTATATGCAAATTCATTGCTTAACCTTTGAGTCTTAGGATATTATAAACAATTGATTAGGGATTGACATGGGTTATTATTGCATTATTAGTATTGATAACAGATTTTGCTGACATCATCAATGACTTCTATCTATTTTTTTCGATTACAGCATGGCTGTATGTATCGATATTTCTGCATTTTTGTATCAACATGGTGCGAACATACAACCGTACTCATCATCACTTTGTAGCAGTCTCCTCTCAAATTTCTTCATATACTCCACCATATCTTTGATACGAATTCGGAAACCCACTCCATCCCCATGTCTCCATAAAAGTAGATCTCCGCAATTCCATATATATTCTTCTTCTTCTTTTTGTGCGGACTTTAATTATTTGAATCTTATCCAATTCAATGTACCTCCATTCTTTATCCGAAAAAAATTCCATCATATACTCCAGATTTTTTTTCACTCCCTAGATAGAATTTATTTTCCACTAACCCAACTTTCTTACATGTGTGGAAATTTTCTGCTCGAGACTTATAAATTTCAAGATATACCTTCTTATTTACTTTGAACTCTGTTACATACGACTGAAATGTTTCGAAATCAGTCACCCAAATCCTGTTTCTTAATTTTTCTTCCATATATGGATAATAGTTCCCGCTCTTGCGATTCTTGTTCTCCGCATTTGTAGATAATTGATTTCTTCATCTCTTGTCAATATATCTTCGAACCAAGCTAAATCATCTTCGGAGATTTTATCATCCAACACTCGTAAACAAATTTTTGAGCTGTGAACATCCATTTTTCATTTATTCTAAGTCGATACGCACGTCTCCGCTTGTTCCCCACGTATTACTGACTCCATTCGCCGCCTGCAGATACCTTATATAACTTGATTACATGTTTCATCCTGCAAAACATTTCGCCTATCAGCGCTCACTGTCGTCAACATGTATGTACGTATGTACGTGTATAGACCTGTGTACGTACGTGTATGTGTATATGTGAACCTGGAACGTATGCAAGAATTCCTCATTGATGAAAAACAGAATGACATTGAATTTGGGAAGATTCGAATAATTAAAGTTCAAGAAAAAGAAGAATTACATTTGTGGACGCAAGGGCACGGAACAGCCTTCGGTGTTCGCTACAAAGATATGGTGGATTATATGATGGATTTTGAGAGGAAACTTAGACATCGTGATGCTGAGTATGGTTGGTTGTACGAGCCATGTTGTAATCGAAAAAATGAGTTAGATGTCATTGATTTTGATGACAGTAAGATCTGTAAATAATACTAATAAAGTTCGTAAATCCTAAATCAACTGTTTATAATATCCTACAACTCAAAGGTTAAGCGATGAAATTGCACACATTGCGTTGGTCGAAGGAAACATCGAAATTGTTGAATACGGTAGGAGAATATATTTCAAGAGATGCAACGCCACCCATAAACCTACTTTGGGGTAAATGCTGTATATGTGTGACAGAATGGTGAGATATAAATCGGAGTCCGATGAGGAAATATTCAGTCAATATTAGGTTTCTGTTGTGAAAGGATGGGTTATAGTTTGAGTCCTCGATTGTTCGAAAGAAATGGGGTGATGGGGGCTTGTAAACTGTGTCAGAAAGAAATAAAATTGAATAAACATAAATCGACGAGTAACGAGTGGAGACATTTGAAACGCTGTCATCGTGAAGAGTTTGAAAAAATTATTGGAATGAAAAAGATGGATCAACTGTGCAAAATCGTCATGGATGAAGTGTAAGAAGATATTGAAGGAAAATGTGTTAGACCGAGTATGAAATGAAGAGTCCGTTTGTATGATGGAAACATATAATCCATCTAAGATTGAGAAAATCTGACCTCTCTGGTAATATATATGAGTCGAAATTGATTGCGAAGAAGAAATAATTAGGAGTCAAAACTGCAAAGGATAGATCAAAATGTAGAGACAATTGGAGAAATGTATTATGCATTGTATAAAACAATGACTGAATACCGTACATAAGATTGGTTAGGGTCGGATAGGATGATTACTTCTTTTAACATAACATAGTATGAAGCTGATGCAGATGAAATATCGTGTATCAACAGCAAGAGGTGTAGTGCTATGGGAAAGGTTAGGTTAGGACTGTATTAATGCGTTCGGCAGTGTGCGGCAACCCTTTTGCAAAATGTGTGTAAATGCTGCATACATGATCCAACGCAGTAACGCTAACGATCCTGTATGTATAAATTGGACTCATATCTCTATTCATTCAGATAGCGGTGCGTTTTCGGGGAAGAAAGATGCGGCCCAGTTTGATGTGGAAGTATTTTAGAGGGAATGAAAAGACGGGGGTATGTGTTATTTGCAGTGCGGAGATAAAATTAAACAAAACAGGCTCCACATTCGGGTTTTGGCAACATCTGAAAGGACACCATTATCTTGAATACGCTAATCTTAAAAATGAACGAGGAAAAAATGACCTCAAAGGATGCTATGGGTGCGTTGATAGAACATAATAATTCGTACTTGGGTTTCCAATCTAATGAGAAAGACAGTGCTCAAAATGGCGCGAGCGTTAAAGAAAGTATGGTGCCACTAACACTCAAGCTAAGAATGTATGGCTAAATCGATATGGTGGGAGAAAGACCCGAGCCATAACCGAAATTGAAAATAATGAAAATAAGGGTAAACGTGGGATACTTTAAGTGGAATGGATATCAGTGACAGTGATATCAAGGATATGTCATGTGAAGAAAAATCTACAAGCGTTGAAGGAAACCGAAATAATAAATGGGGTAATGAAAGGGTGACAGGTATAAGTGTAAAACTGCATAATAAAATCGAATTTATATCTGATTTTATTTCAAATATGTTGGTAATGAAGCATGAGAAGAGAGAGAATGCAGTCACGAATGTTTGAGTGCTAGGAGAATTGGGTATATAATGAATAGAAATGTGGATAAAAGCAAGGAAAAAATCTGAAACGATTTGATGTCACAAACATGTAATAGTGATTGAAATCAGCATCCTTGAAAAGCTCGCTCGAACACCAATAGATCCGAGAAAAAAACACACCCAGATGATAAATCCTACACCGATAAGACGAGTTGACAGCTTCAGGTGAGGAATAAATATACGTCATTGATAAAGAAGCCACAGATTGTCACTGGTACCAAGGATCAAGATAACACAAGAGAGCGAGGTCGAAGTCATTGTTTATGTTTGGTCAAGATGCTCACATCGAATTTTTGGTGTGAAAATTATATTTTTTCGTAAAATGATATCCCATGTATATATATGCATATATAAATGTGTTAAAATCTATTTTCAATAAAAATAATGTATCTAATAAATCTTTGTTTGCAATATCCTAAATTTAATTCGATTGAACTAGCGTTGAAAATGCACTAAACGCCTCTTGCCCAACGTTGAAAATGTGATGGATATTAAGCTAAATGAAGTTGTACACAGCATTCTAAGCTATCGTAGGTAAATATATCTTCTTAGGTGAAGGGTAGCCAAACCGTAAATGGTCTAGGACCCCACCATTCAGTAAATCGTCTGCTAAATGATACAGTATACATTTGCAGGGATCAATACCGAAAAATCCATAAAGATGCATAATGGACTTGCACCTCTTAAACATACCTTCCTCCAAAATATCTGACATTTACCTCTGAGATCATGAGAATAACGCTATTTGTTACTACGATACCATTCAAATCTATAACAAATTTCTAGATCTATTCCAGTCACGTATAATACTTCAGACATATCTTGCATCTGATTCACCAGCTAATGAGGTCACATGGGTACAGTATTGGAAAAAATAAGTAGAGGTATAGTCAGAAATATGACATTTTCGTATAAAATGATGAAATCACGTCAACATGAACATGTTAGAATCTGTAAATGTTCGTAGCCTATATTCGACATCAAGCATCTCACCGCTAAAAACTCCATCAAACATCCTCTGAAAATGAGTCAAATAAAGCATAACTATCTAAACTCTCCTAATAAATACCCCATATTTCTTGCATACCTACATCGAATATCCTATTAAATTAGGTTCGAGCAGTGAAAACTTCTATTCAAATGAGTCATTCAATAACAATCTAGTAATATATTCACCTACCGTGCGAAATAGTACAATCATATATATATCGTTGATATGACCTAAAAAACCTACAACTTTATAA
>SDVV010024481.1:0-12578 GCA_016164225.1 Gammarus roeselii
TATATAAAATTGAAATCAGATTTGTTCACACTTAGTTAACGGTCTGCTTTCGTTGTAGAAGGATGTCTCCAAATTTGATATGGAAATATTTTAACAGAAAGGATAATACGGGGGTATGTGTTATTTGCAGTGCGGAGATAAAATTAAACAATAAAGCACAGGGTGCGAGCAGTAAAGTAAGTGTTATTATTCGAACAACAAAACGCGCAACGCATAAAAGTTGGGTAAATTGGGGGGAGTACACCCAAACCACAGACGAAATGGAAAAGAATGAAAATATGGGAAACACGTGTGATACACTAAGTGAAATGGACACCAGTAGCAGTGATATTGAAACGTGTGATAGTGATACCGAGGAGGTGTCATAGGAAGAAATACATGATAAAGTTGAAATGAATCGAATTATCAAATGAGATAATAAAACGGTATCATGTATAAGAAGTTTATAATTATACAATAAAATCAAATATATATTTGACTTTGTTTCAAAATTGTTGGAAATGAGTCATGAAAAGAGAGAGTCATGTCTCGAACGTGTGAGTGCTAGGAGAATTGTGTATATTTTGGATATCTGAGGGAATATAGTGAATTGAAATGTCGGCGCTAGTGAGGAAAAACTATAGTTACATGAACATGCAACTGTAATTAAGAAAAAACTCGCTGAAGAAAAAGCTCGCTACATACAATCCTCCCAAAGGTATCCGTCTATCTAAAATGTGTACTTAGGGCAGTAGTCTAGAACCCTATAGACCAGAGAAAAAAAACACACCCAGATGATAAATCCTACACCAATATGATGAGCTGACACCTCCAGTCGAGAAATAACTCTTATCTTCGATAAAGAAGCCGCCGAGTGCCCTGATACCGCGAATAAATATGACTAGAGGGTTAGTCGAAATAATTACTAATGTTTCGTACAGTTGCTCCCATCGATTTTCGGAGTGGATAGTTATTTTCTCAAATAAATGATAAACCCATGCAATTCCATATTATATATGTGTTAAAAAAATTATTATCAACAGAAGTTAGCTTATAAATGTTTTTTTGCAAAATCCTAAATTTAACTCGAATGCCTATCAATGAAATTGCAGTTATGCAACATGGCTTGGAATGAATTGCAATACAACGCCTCCTGTTTTGCGTTGAAAATGCGATAAATACTCTGCAGTTGACAGTGATTGATGAAGTTTTACTACCGCTGATAAATAGCAAATTTAGAGGTTACACCCAGTCATGGTACAATACCTCAGACACACCATGCATCGGTTTAGTTCATCATCTCTGAACAACGTCGAACAAAGTCACATCCTGGACATAAACAAGAATCTATACACAGGTACAGTTGTCATGAATGGGCCTGACATGAGTCTCAAAGAGTGTGGCCATTAAAATCTGAGCATCCATTCACTGACAGCCTAAGTAAATCACTACAACGATCAGCAGCTTATCGCATAACCTCTCTAACAAACCCATGGAACTTAAGACCGACGTCCACAAGAACTTACAAATTCACGTTGAATTGGATTAACTCCAAAAGACCACCAAAGAGTGTAAGCCACCCCTACACCAGAACCCATCCATCCATCAAATCGTCTTATAAAACGTTTAACTATACATTTGCTAGGGTTCAATGCCGAAATTCCACAAAGATGCAGTACGGATTTACACCTCTTAAACATACATTCCTATGATTATCGTGGAAAAAATCATACAACAATAAAAAAAATAACTACGTAATTCTCTACTCTGCCTAAATTAGCATTAAAAGTTGTAATACACTAGGGTATTCATCAAAATAAATCGGTCTACTTATACAAATAAACTTAAACGCAACGAGCTTCTGCCTAATGGACTGTCTAACTCCTCCTAAACATTGAAGTATGGTCCTACAATAAACATACAATAACTTAACAGCAAGACCAAGTTTGTAACAAATGACATCTTCTACATCTAAAATAACTACGTCAAACATTGTACCAGGATGTAAAAAGATATATAAAACACTAAAAATATTCAACATGTAACTAAAATATGCCTGAAATGTTCTACATTGCAGATACAAACGTAATATATCCTTATGTTCCTATAATTGTCTAAAATACCCAATACCATGCATCGAAGATGGAAACTGTACTGAGAACATACAAGAGTGAATGAAATATACTAAAACGCTCGAGTTATAATAAAGCCAGAAGATCAATTCTCTACCTTACCCAAAACATACATTCAAAACCATGATGTACGAGAAAAAACTATCATGTAACCAACCAAACAACTAACGTGAATAAGTTGCCAAGACATGTGACTGATTTATATAACTGAAACATAGTAAATGGTGTGGAGTACTTCTACACGAACTCGCTATAGTTTATGCAAATCTGATGAAATTATACTCCAACTTAGTCCAAATTAAGGTTAAATTAAATCTTCTTTAACTAAAGTAACCATGGCTTAATCGTAACAGAATGACATGGATAATCAAAAAATTACCAAAATGATGCAATAACCGACCAATTATGCATGAAATATGGTAATACATGGAAGATGCAGACCTAAAATATCCAAAGAATTCGTATAACTGTATGAGATTTCTATTCAAAATTCCGATAACAATACAAATTCAACATATATCAATCGATCATTACAAAATATACATACCATAATATAATAACTTACAATAAATCCATTTCATTCAGATACTTTCGCTATAGGGCATCCAACCGATACTCGCTATAGGAAAAAAAATGAGATAAGACTACTCGAACAGTCTACATACGCTTGATAATGGTTAATTTGCAAAATGCGGATACATGGTAACACCGATATATCTGGTTCAAAACTGGACAATGCGTTTTGTAGTAGACAGATTCTCGTATCGAAGATGCTGCATCAACCCAAAACACAAATATCAACTCGCCAACTTCCAAACTAATAAACCATACTATTCATGTACATATAATATACAAATGAAATAAATAGATGGAAAATACAAAACATTGCCCCAAATCCAACCAATAGGCTTTTACCAAGCATCCAACCGCTAAGAACCCACCAACCAACCATCGAATGAGTCAATTATACCCCAACTAGATAATAATACAAACATGTATGTACAAAAAAATCTAAATAGAATCATAAAACCAGATATAAATATATAATGATACAGACACTCAAAAACATAGAAATAATGGCAAATCAGTCATGGAAAAATACAAGATGATGAACTGTTAAGACCAGCCTCACTTGACGAAAACTCCAGAGGCGTACTGAACATACACCCCACCCCTCGTACAAAATGAGATCAAGGCGCATTCCTATGAGAACCGGACAAATATATATAATGAACAAACAGTGATGGCTAAGTATACCCAATACATTAGTCTAAAGGATAAGATAATAGATACATACAATAAACATTAATAATTCATATAAATTAAAATGTTCATAACATAAAATCTTCCAAATATACATTCGCAAGCAAGGGCTGAAAGCCCCCCCCCCTCTCCGTCGCCTGTGCGCCCCTCCCTTCCCTCCCTCCCTTTACGTGGCCTACCCGAATGACTCCACCCACATCCGATCTTGCCCGCCTGACTCCGGTCAACCCCCTACCCACCGCTAATTAAGCCCTTCCCTATTCCTTCGTATCCGCGTTTCTCGGTACGTATAACCACTGTTGATAGTTCGGGAGTTTATGTCGTCCCTTGTACTGATTGTACCGAATTTTATTTCGGTGAGACTGGTCGGACTCCTGCAACGAGGCTCAAAGAACATAAAAGCTATGTCCGTTATTCTAAACAAAGCAGTGCAATTTTCAATCATGTTCATTATCAGGATCAGAAGATTAATTGGAATGCGTCTAAAATAGTTTATCTTTCTAATGACGTATATTAACGTCCAAGAATAGAATAATCATTAATACAGCATTTTTCACAAATTTCCATCATATGGGCGGAGTGTGTTATTCTGAGCAAGCCACTAAAAGTATTATATTATCATCCAATCCTGACATTTTGAATAACTAACCACCTCCATAATAGTTCACCTCCTCCTAGGTAATTTCATGATTTTTGACCTTCACCTCGCCAAGGCTCGATTGGTTTCACGCGTTGTTACCTCGCATTTTCAGTTACTTCTGATCTTTGAGTGTTAAATATGTAGTGCTGATACCTTCTAATGTTGCTCATTACTGTACGCGTAAAATTTCTTGTCAATTGCTTTGAAACTAGTTCCTAGTTTGTTTTACTGCTGTATGAATTCTTAGTGAAACTGTAAAATTTATATTTACCGATTTATCTTTTCAGGTTTTGGTGTTTTGTTATAGCCCACGTTCACTCTTGTAAACTAAATTTGAAATGCAATGAAAATTTTATAAGCGGCTCATTTCCACATTATAAATCACATGCATAACTCACTATCACCTGATTCTAACGAGGGCATACCAACAACATCGCATTGAGACCTAAATAAATAAGCATTGATTTCATCATTGTAATTACTTTAGTCCGTAACCAAGATTCGATCGCGCGTCGCATGGATGCGAGCCCAGAACGCCAACCACTCGACCATCCAACACAGTGAAAGTCGTGATTCACGTCGATAATTTCCTTCAGATCAGCTGGCAAATTTTCCTCACATAGTGAATAATTAACCAATCATAACACTACGGTATGATCTGCAAAGCAGGACATTGAAGAATATCTAGATAGTCGCTTGGTCTGTGTGCTCCATTACTGCATATGTCAACGGCAGCTTTGTATTATTTATCAGTGTTAATAGCCGTTTATTATTTTGTTCTGATTTTACAGCGTTTCCAGTTGATTATTAATGATCCTGGGGTAGTATACACTCAATACTTTAGTCATTGCATGATATACGCCAACCAGTTGACCGAAATCAGAATTTAATGGGTTGATTTCAATTTTGGACGTCGAAATAATTTAGGACGTAGAATACTTGCAGTTCAATTTTGGACGTCGATTTTCCTTTTGAATGTCGAAAACTTGCATTTCAATGGAAATAATTGCCTCATTTAGTTCACAAAATCTGCAATATTTTACTGCTCTTCGTGTTTCCTTTTTTTCCTTGTTGTTGATGTTCTTGTTGTTAGACACGAAGGGACCTTGTGCCCCGGTAAATTACTTTTGATGTTGTAATAGTTGGACATATCAAACGGACCAGGTGCTCCGTTTGATTATTGTTGATGCTGTTGTTATTAGACATGAAGAAATCGAATACTCCGTTGATTACTGTTGATGCTGTTTTTGATAGACGTGAAGGAACCGGGTGCTTCGTTTGATTACTGTTGATGCTGTTGTTGTTAGACGTGAAGGAATCGGATACTCCGTTTGATTACTGTTGATGCTGTTTTTGTTAGACGTGAAGGAACCGGGGCTCCGTTTGATTACTGTTGATGCTGTTGTTGTTAGACGCGAAGGGACCGGGTGCTCCGTTTAATTGCATAACATAATCACAACAAAAGGAAAATACATAAAATTAACAAGCATCATTTAGAGAGAAAAACGTTCATGAAACACGTTTAATTAGTTGTAAATATTATCACCATCGTTTCTTTCACAGGATAATACTTGCATCTCTTATTTATTTTCCTCCTTTAGGGCACATGCCAAGGACACACAAACAATATAACATTATCAAAGTTATACCATGCAAGTAAGCATTCTTCACGTAGCGGAACCCATTATTTGTTAAGAAAAGACAATGCCTCGCTTTTTTGAAATTTACTGAATAGTACGATTGTTGCCCAGCGACAGAGGAGTTGCCATGTGCCTCTTATTAATTAACAGTTATCACATTGCTGGTATGTATGTCTATACATACATACATACACATTGCTGTATGTCTATACATACATACATACACATTGCTGGTATCACGAGGCCATGCTCGGAATGTTGATCGTACCCTCGGATCTTGCCAAAATCAAAACACAAGGGAAATGGCTGATACTACTTGTAAGATGGTTATAAGCAGTGAAGAAGGTGATATCCACATAAGTACACTCGAAAAGATAAAATCATCAGAATAATAATACAATGGGAAATGATTTAACAATTCAGAAATATGACATGGGTATGCAAAAAAATGACAGCAAATGATAGCTGTCTCCTTGAATTGTGTTGTATTTAGCCATACACCCTTACGCAGGTCCTGCGTACTATGGACGAGCTTATGTGTTGGGTAGAATTTTAAAACATTCTAGGTGCGCAGCTGAACAGTTCACGTCTAAATATTATGTGGATAACGGGAAATAATATATTAGATAACGGGAATTAATATTTTAGATGATAGAAAATTTAAATCTCATCTAATCGTTGTTGACTGCCAATTCCGTCCCTCCTCCCCTCTCTTCTCTTCCCCTCACCCCTATCCCCCTTCACCCATCCCCCTCCCAACTCATCTGCCCGCCACCCTCACGCTAGTACGCCTTTTCAGAACCTCTTAACTATGCGAATCACATGACTAAGCCCCTTGGATTATGGGAGCTCAACGGAGTAATGGACGAGAGCGTAAAGAATTTAACAAATACGTGAGTCATTTGGAATAAATCAAACTCACCATCATACTCCTAGCTCAATAAATGATGATCCGAGACCCAATCGCATGTGCGCGATTAATGCGGAAAAGATTGCTTGCCAATCAGCATGAATAAATTATTTTTGGGGTTGTGAATAGCTCGATTGCACCCGGGTTCGAGTTCGGTAATGACACTGGTATTTATCATAGATTTTACATACCACCATAGCTGGTCAAATTGTTCATATCGATCTTACATAATAATAATGAATTTTATACAAAAAACACTAGAAAAGATATGCTGAGTGAAGTGCGGCTGAAAAAATGTTCTCATTTTTGAGTCAGCAAAAATAATCACACTTTTGGCTAATACAAACATTCATATCAAAAATCCGTGGAAAATTTTCAAGTGTGTGAACCCGCTTTGTAAAAGTGGTCGATGACGTCACTCCAGCGGCTCATTTTGGCACTTTACTTGTCAACTTTATTGCCATAAAACTTGAGTACTCTAGCTACATAGAGTGGGATCTGAGTTGTAGTTCTCGGGAAGTAAATTAAAATATTTGATCTCTAGGAGCAGTCGACACATAACGTTACTGTAAAATAAATGGTTCTCAGTGGCCATTTTCTGTCGTGTTTAATGAGACCACGGGTTTTGCTTGTCATGTTTGTATTATGAGGATTTTGAAGGAATGGGCTATTGATGGTCCGCTTCTTCCAATTATCTCGGGTTGCCTAATTAATTATGGATCTTAACTATATGCCCCTCGTTATTATAAAAAGATAAATGATAGATCTGTAACGATGTGCTCTCAGAACAATCAAATCACAGGTACAAGGCAGCCCCTCCGTACTTCTTTGTTATTGTTAATATCAACAATAAAGAAAAGTACATCAGATGACATCTTGGTACGTATTACAATTACGCTAACCACTCGCCGTGGCCGAGTGGTTAGCGTGTCCGACTGCAGTGTCAGCCTCTGGTGCTGCACGGCGCTAGTTCGTGACTCGGCATGGACACGGCGGTTCTGTGGCTGGCAGATTTAGCGCCTCCCCCCTCCGTGTCAGCCTAACTTAGCCACCCTCCTAATTAGTGGGAAACGGCTGTATGTTTACATATACATATTCTTTTCACCATTTCTTCAACGACATTGGTTTTATTGACCTGTCCATAAGTTTTAATTAATAAAGACCTTGAGTTCCGGGATAAAATTCAGACTCACTGTTTTCTTAAAGCCGATTACGGATCAAAGTATTTATTTCGTAACATCCGTATCCTGCAGCTAAACCTTTACGCGCCTCCAGTCCACAAAAGTGTACCTATATTAAGGATAAATATTTACTAGAAAATAATATTAGATCATAAAAATCAAACAATTTACGATATAAATTTAGCGACTTTCATTTTCAACCAAGTATCAGTATTTGGGTTTCCACTTGCTAATTTAATTATGCATGCAAATATAAAATCACGCGATTCTTTCCAATTCACATTTTTTAATTACTGAATTTGTTTATAATCAGTTTCTACAGGTAATTCATTGGGTTGAGGTCCGGGCTCTGACCAGGCTGCTCCATCACTTTGACATCCTCTTCTTTGAAATTAAATCTAGCCCGCTTCATAGTGTGTCATGGGGCGTCATCTTGCGTAAAATTTGCAGTCTGGTTCGGAGAAACTCGGAGGGGAGGAAACATGTTGTTGTATGATATTAAGTTATACATTTGCATTACACTTACAGTAAAAATTATTCATGCTGACTGACAATCTCAAGCAAAAGAAAACTAATTTATAAGAAAACTAAGAAAAAATGGCGCGCTCAACCTCATCTTGGCAGATTTTTGGATCTCATTTGTGTTAAGACCGTCACCTGCAGTACGCCCAACGAATCGTCTGCTTTTGGTTGCAACAGTAATAAATTATCTACCGTCACTTAAATATATTCTGGACTAATCTTCGTCCCATAAAATATCACGACATTCAATAAACTAGAGTTTTACCCTTGGTTTCTATTACTATTGATTAGCTTTGTTTATTGGAGAACGAGCTCGTAATCCAAATTCAATAAAGCGACGGGATGCAGCGTAAAAGGCTCACTACCACGTTCCCATTGGCCTCAATTAGATGAGAAATTTCAGCTGGTCTCAATGGAGTTCTTCATGACGCAGCTTTTCTTGAACTACAGCTGCTAGACATTTAAATGCTTTAATTTCATTTTGCAATTATAGAGGGAGAGAATCCACACTCTTGGACCTTCCCATATCTCAAAACATCGGAGCAAAAGTCTTCTCGAGGGCTTCAACAGAACGATTCACTGTTGAAGTTCGTGAGTCACTTTCTTGTGTGGTGGCACGTCTGCAGCGTCCATTCAACAATGGTAATGATGAAACTATGGCCTATTGAGAATATTGTGAGAACCATCTTTTTGTGAGGGAAAAATTCAGCAATCACGAGTTAACGAAACTTCCATACTGCTCACAGTCCTCACCAATCACTGCCACGTGATCTAAAATGAAACATGCAAATTGTTGATACCATGCACTGTCGCAACCGCACTCTGACATATCTTCTGGAATCTTTCTCATGCCGGTTTCCTCTACAGTCTCACGTGGACAATCTTGACAGATCCTAAACCATTTTATGCGCACATTACCTGTGTTAATTGGTTTGTGGGTGATCTTGGTTATCTCATCATTACTTTTTTGGAGCCGGAGGGGGCTTTTTTGTTAATTTTGACCTGTATTGGGCAGCTTTTAGTCAGTTGTTGGAAGTTTTGAGTTTCTAATGAAAGTTTGAGGATTATTTTTATTTCTTTGGTCATACTTCCGATGCTTTGAGAGATTTATTTTCATTTTTTGAGGAGTTCGGGCGATGTGGTAGTTTAGTTTTAGGCAATTGGGTAGTTTGGGCAATGATGATGCGCATTTTTGTTTAGGCGGCAGCATTTTTTTTGTGTTATGTGGGTTAAGTTATGTTGCGTAATGTTAAATTAGGTCAGGTTGTTATATTAGGTTATTATTAGTTAGATTGATCACGTATAGCACATTATATTACTATGATTGAGTGTACGGGATAGGATAGTTCACTGTACAACAGGAAGGTGACATGATGAATGGCGAGTGTGACTGCACATTAATGAAGCTTGGTCGATACGACGGTGGCTGATCAGACCCGGGACTGATGATACATTTCAGTGTATTATCAGTCGTTAAGTAAGTTGGCGGACCACCTGGGAGCTAAAAGGACATTGAAGAACAATAATTATCTTGGTGCTGGTGCCGCGGCCTCGCCAATGGTGTAAGGATTTCGACGCTTCAGGCTCAAATTCAGTGAAGTCATATGTGATTGATAATAGGTAGAAATCCATGACACCCCCCAAATGAGAGCTCAAAAATGGTCAAATTCAAAGCCGTTTTTTTGAAAAAAATACCTAATAAAAATAATTGAAGTTAGGCTCTTCGTAAGGCGGTTTCTTAAAATGTTAGTCATAAATGGTTGAAATTTATGTGTTATTGTTGAATCCGTATTCATTTAAAATCCCGCTCCAATACAGGGGGGAAGCAGAGGTTAAGAAAGGGCAAAACTATCATACTCATCTAGCCATGTCGGCTCAACCGGAAACCTTTTAGGTTTTTCCTAATAGAGCTGTAAAACTGATCACTTTTCAGATAGCTCACGATGCACGGGGCTTTCATGAGATTTTATCTATTTTTCATTTCCTATATCGCCCCCTGTATTATAGAGGAATCCTAAAATGCGCTCAGCTCTTGCATTGCACATCTTATGTGAGGAACACCTCTATGAATGTTAATCGTTTTCCATAATACAGTGTGCGATGTTATTCGTTTTCACTAATAAAGGGTGTGGTTAAATACCACTGTTCGCACCATCGACCACGGGTTCCGGGTTATAGTCTTGCGTTCTGGTTTATTCTGGTATGCATAAATGCCCAAAGTAATTAAAAACATCATGATATTTTTTCGTCTACATGTACATAATCGGCATGACGCAGATATACGCCCATTAGGTTATGCGCCCAGACAACAGTTGTTTTTAATTGTACTCAGATTCACTGAAAACGGGTTTCGTCGAATACGCGCGTAGAACCTTAACAACTCTCATTGGTTCGAACTGCAAATCAACTCTATTCGTTTTCGAATACCTTCGGCTCGTTATGATACTATGCGATAATGGTTCGCCGCTTCATAGTAAAACCAACTCTGTTATTCAAGTGCCTATTTCATAAAAGGACTATGAACTGATCAAGGCCTGATGTTATGGTGTGGAGTCAATTTCGGGCTAAATGCAGTTTGTTATTGTAACAACGCAAAGCACTATTGCCAATAACAAAACGTATCGGAAATAGTAAGGAAGGAAGAGAGTCAATTCGTAGAAGAGGGCATTTAATATTGTTAAAGGTTTGTTTGGTGAATTCAATGCGGTAAAAAATGAGTGAAAAAACGTACAAAGAAGTGCAAGCGGTGCTTTGGCGCTCCGCTGAAGGGTAATTTCTCCGTGAGTACATGTACTCTTCTCCATGTGTACATGTATTCATTATATGCATAACAGCGTAAACAGAAGCGTTTTCGAACTGTAGCAAATATTTTTCGGTATTCAATATTCCTAAAACTTTACTCAAAATTCAAAATATTCATCATGAATGCTTTGAGGAAAAAATCCAATTGGAAACTAAAATAAATGAGTCTGACAAGTCGTAGTTACGAATGTATTATCATTGCGATAAATACCTTTATTTTGCGTTTTGTTTCAACATCCCTGCCCTTATATTTTACGTATTACTATTTGTAAATACATGCCGTGGTTCTAACATGTATGTAGGAGAAACGGCTGTATGCATACACATACACACGTGCATTCAGCCCCATTACAAGGATGTAAGAATCAAAAAGAAATAATGAGGACTTTATTGCAATGATGGCACATTTTAGAATAATAAAGGAACAAGTTGCGGCGGCTATATTTTGGGAAATACAAGATTCCACTTATATGTTGTTAGCAACAAATATATGAATCAAAATATATATGTACTATGTTTATCTGATAATATTGAACAATGTATTCGAATGTGGAAACAACATCGCCTTTTTTGTCGGGGCTACCAAAAATTTGCTTACAGTAATTTTTGAAGATCATATAACAGAAATAGTTTTTTTACAAATAAAAATAGCGCGCTGGTATTTGGTAACAGTTTCAGAGCATAATAGTAAATTGGAAATATAATAGAAGGGACATACTAAAAAAATATCGGTACGATTTCTATGTCAAAACGTGAAAAGGAATTTATTATTTCTGGTGCTTAATAGAGAACAGGGTTGGTGCACGTGTGGTGCTTCTGATTAGAAGTTGTCCAGAGACTCGTTCAAAGATGAAGCCCTCGGGCCTCCCGAAAGCAATACCGGCAGTCACAAGTTAGTAATCTTCTTCTCAACAGCCATTTGCCAGGGAAAGCAAGGAACCATCAATGATCCAGGCTTTGCGATACGCAAGTTCGTATTGTCCGCGTGGGATAGAGTTAAATAATACTCAATGAAAACCCGCCCTGTGCGTTATTCCGCCATTTTCTGTGAGTCACGTCTATGATCACCTTCGGCATGTGTGTCTCATCTGTGACCACCCTCGGCGTTTGAGTCTCGTTTGTGATCACCCTGGGGCGTGTGAGTCTCGTCTGTGATCACCCTGGGGCGTGTGAGTCTCGTCTGTGATCAACCAAGGTGTGTGAGTCTCGTCTGTGATCAACCACGGCGTGTGAGTCTCGTCTGTGATCACCCTGGGGCGTGTGAGTCTCGTCTGTGATCACCCTGGGGCGTGTGAGTCTCGTCTGTGATCAACCAAGGTGTGTGAGTCTCGTCTGTGATCAACCACGGCGTGTGAGTCTCGTCTGTAACCACCTACGCCGTGTGAGTCTCGTCTGTGATCACCCTGGGGCGTGTGAGTCTCGTCTGTGATCAACCAAGGCGTGTGAGTCTCGTCTGTGATCAACCACGGCGTGTGAGTCTCGTCTGTGACCACCCACGGCATGTGAGTC
>SDVV010024482.1:0-12578 GCA_016164225.1 Gammarus roeselii
TCCACCGTTAGCTTACTCACTTTCGCAGTACAAGAAAAGTAGGTCTGCCGACTGAAACGAAGGGGACGACGGCAAGAGTAAAGACCAGAGGAAAGGTAAGACCAGAGGAAAGGTAAGCAGCTGGGAGCCAGAAAAACTACGTGAGGCACGCAAAGCAGTCATCAGTCGCACAACCACGCTATGGCGTGAAAACAACCATGAAAAAACTGTAAAAATAAACATACAGTTTTAAATTATAATTAGTAGCATATTGTAGTTCATTAATCAACTAATTTGACAGGTATGTTTATAATTCTAATGTCATCTGACGATTTATCCATGGGAATAAGGGAATAGTTTGTGTCATTGCTTGTCAGTTTTAACGCAATTAGTAGCTTTTTACCCCAATTCATCACGCCACGGAACATGGATGGAGTTCGTTCTATTATTGACTGATTACTTGAATCTTTCGAGGTCGTTTTGTTCGGCTTTTGCTCAATCCGTCGCAGTCATGTTATTTCGATGCTAAATAGAGTGAAAAATATCAAAATTCATCTGGCTACAGTTATAGGGGACTTTCGTATGCAGTGTATAACTATTTAAATCCCTAGGGTGGAGGTTGAAGGGTTACCAAGCCTGCTTTACTACCGTATCCGAAGCCGTGTTAGTGTCCCTCAAGACATCTCATTAGATGGTTGTCGGTGCTTGCTCAGACAAGCACCAACGGAGGGCGGTTAAAAACTAATGTTTGACTTCTCTTCTCACGACTAATTAATCTCATTTAACATAACAATGATAAGTTTTAAATCTTAATGTGCAAATTTATAAGTCAGTTTGTATGCAAACGAAAAAGCATAGATAAAATATGACATTAGATGTTCATGCAAGTATGACGTACATATATGAACCCAATCTCAATGGTACTTTATTCCACTCAGATTTGCGAGCAACATCAATGCTAAAAATCAGTGAAGGTTTTTCCACTGAATGTATAACATTTCGTCTTCGCATCATGTAAACAATGTTGAAAAAGGCATATTATTTAATCTTCGTATCATGTGAATAATGTTAGAAAAAAACATTATTTTTAATCTTCGCATCATTTAAACAATGTTAGAAATTATACATTTTATCTGCATCTTCCTAGAAAAAAGACACGAAGTTAAGGGCACTTATGATACTCTCTTCATTTAGTATACTCGTCTGAAGAAATGTGCGAGCTTCCCCGCAATCAATCCGAAGGATCATTTATTGTGTGGCCTGCAGGATGGTGTGGAGCAGTCACGATGTGCTAAACTGTGGGTAGCACATCGATCGGGACTTGCTCATGAAACATTCAGGGGAGTTGGGTTCTATTCCATTTGCGATGAGTGTTGTTGTTTAATGGTGTCATTGAAGGAACAAATGCGAAGTTTTTTGACTGATGTGCCAACGACCTCTTCGTTTGTAGTTTGGAAACTGATGTAAGGATCTTGCATATCGAATCAATCGAACGCTGAAAAATTACAATCAACTCTAATGTTGGAGTAACACAGATAATGTGTGACGATTTCGGTCAGTGGGTCATAGAATATTATTCGAAAGGAATAATTCATCGACGATATACTGTATAGATATATTTGTGAGCACGTTTGTGTCATCAGAATGTCTGTTTGATATTATATTTTGAAATAATAGCTAAAACCGTGGAAAATATAGATTCACCCATTTTCAAATCAGGTAATCGCAATAAAGTGGTCTACTTTTCGGTTTAATTCTGGAAAATTGTTCATGTTCAACTCAGCTTTGAAATGCGCTCGCAAATCGATGACATTCATGTTTGGTTAGGCGGTGTGCAGCTTTCGACAATGGCTTATGTTGAAAATAGTCGTTTCCTCTATTATTTTGAAGGTAAGCTACACATCTAAACAAGGATGATTTGTCACTGCCGATGACCTAATAAAATAATCTAGACAGAACGAACTACTGCTAATAGAAACATATATGGAAAACAAAATTCAGTTTATTGAAATCCGACTTAGCAGAATTTTGCGAGGCTGTGTTCAATACATGCATAACTAATTATACATCTATGAAGTTTTTGAAGGTCACATTTCAAATAATAATTGATACTCGAGAAGATTTTTTGTAACGATACATATGTTTCGGCATTTTGTTTACACAATATGAGTACGTTTATGCGTACGGAAATGATGGACTAGCAATTGTTTGAATCAACATTAATCTAGCAATTGGTTTGAAATTGAAAATTAGTTGGAGTGGTAAAAATAGGGATGTGTTTAAAGTACTGCTATAGTAAGATTATCTACTTGCACTTTATTGACTCTATAAGTGGGTTGGCCCACCGCCTTATGAAGGCTAATTTATGTTCTGTTTCTTGAATAAATTGGCCATTTGTTGGCAGAAGCACCATATTTAGAGCTCGTTAGCGTATGTCTGCCCTGGTCGACATATCCTTACGTTGACCCAGGTCGACCTATCCATGGTCGAGATAGTCATATGTCGACGGTAGGGATGAAACAATGAGCACGATTCTCATCGTGCAATATGTAGTCTCGACGCAAGATGTGTCAAGAAAGCGGGCGTGGGCTTCATAATATGAACACAATCCACATGATCTGGGGTGCACATAACATGAAGGTAGGCAGACGATAATGCTAATTGTTCTCTACTTTTGTATATTCCATGTGATAATCGAGCTGCTTGTCGTATTATAAATAGGAATATAATTTGTCATGCTGTTGATACAAAAGCATGGAGCTAACATGTTCAAAGTGATCGACTTTTACCGGTGAGCGTACATTTCATGTTTGACAGCAGTTGTATTGGATTGTTGTTAAATGTTTCAGTTTCCAATTCAGACGAAATAAAGTTCAAAGGTTATTGGGTAGCAGACGGCCTCTCAATAAACGGGCAAGCACGCATGTGTGATTATCGCTCACCATTGGAAAACGATGACCAAATAAACAATCAACGATACCTTGTCATGAGTTAACTGAAGTGAATCGAATTTCAAGCCTGCACAATTCAAACGATGCTCACCAGGAAATATATCAAGTTTGTATGAACGGATCAATGATGAAGCTGGTCATTCCTCATCAAGGACTGATGAGTGATGTGCAGCAGAAATCATGGACTTCTAGTGTTGCTTTCAAAAGAGTAGCTTGAGTATCAATGCAAACAAGAATACAACGATTTAACGTTTAATGAAAACGTGTTATTATTATTACGTCAGGTTGAGGTCATATTTATATTTAAATGGGAGCGTAGTGGGTTTGAATCGAAATATGTCATTAATTCACTATATATTGTAAGGCAATTGGATAACAGACTGGTATAACAGACTGTAGTGTGATGACGCACACTGACATAAAGGGAAAATTGCTCTGATGAGTTTACACGAATTTAAGAAACTGAAATATGAGGTGAGCAGGATGGAGCGCGTCAAAGTTAGAATCTTGATTTTCTCAAAAGTACGGAAAATAACTTGTTGTCATTCTGTCCCAAATGATTTCTGCCTTTTGTCCCATGCTTGCCTTTGTATATTGTTTAAAATCTGAAAATTGGAGTTCTCGAACCGTCGGCCAACAGAGTTGAGTATTTTCTATACCTGCCGGCCCTGATCTGTCGGAGCCGCAAATTCAATTTCAAGTTCACGAGGGAACCACCGAGTTCCCAACTATTTTACTAGAGCACTCCGTCCCAATAGAGCCCCCATTCATGAGCTGCATTGTAACTAGAAAACGTCTGAAACATTCGCATGATGTCTCGAGATACTTAAAGAAAGCCTACATTTTATTTCAGTGCTGGAAATAGATAGGGAAAGCACATAAAAATAAATAAATAGACGACAATCCTCTATTCACGCAATGAATGGTGGTATCCAGGGGTTACAAAAAAATCATCATCTCTGGAATGCAAATCTGTTCAGGAGCGCCATTAGATCGAATAGGGTACAGCATTTAGGTCACACATTGATGTTGCTAGTTCTATAGACTGAAAACATCTGGGATACACGTTTTTTGAGATGGGTTTTATGTCACTCTCGTGCATATCTATGTTATGCTTTCATGAGAAGTGTTAATTTTTGCTGCGTTATATCACTAGCATAAATTCTAGTAACAAACACGAATGGAATCTACGACCGTATTTGGTCTTCAGCAAATATGAACTTACTTTAAGCTATTCCTCGACACGAAATTGCGGGTAATCCGTGTATATAACCTCTGCAAGGTCAGTTAAAATTGTTCCTCACTGAAACAGTGCAAACTCGTGAATAAATTAATATAAAACAGGGCCTGCAGTACCGCACCAGTGACAGCATGCGCAGAATCGTACTGCTCCACCAGCACACACAAGTCATGAATATAAAAATATAGAAGTATATAAAACACGGGGAAATGCTGGTCGACAAATACAGGGCTCGTTCAAACTTCAGGCTAGCGCATAGTGAAAAGTATTTACAGCGATCGCATTACAAAAATATACTATCGCACTACAAAAACGAGCAATATATAGAAATTTCCAAGTATAAAGATACTAAGTTACAGTTGTTGAATTTAAATATAACGGCATCAGAGAAGAGCATTAATCCGTTAGGGATGAGTAGGGAAAATGGTGCAATGTGTTTTTATTGCAAATTTATTCATCCAGAGCGAGTAAAAGACTGATAAACAAATGCTTCATCTTGCAATACACCGCAAGGGATTTTCATAAATTTTACCCCTCATTCCTCTAAGGATGATGTCAGTTAGTGATCCGTTAAAAAAATTATTGGAAGGTCCGCCACTGCCTTGGGAAAATTTGTCTACTCGCCTAAATGTCGAGGCAACCGTAAGTGTTGACAGGGTGAAGGACCTTGTCTGCCCTGGACATATCACATACGATTTTTTAGTTGATCGACGTTCGGTGACGTGGCAACAATTGTATAGAGTGATCGTAGTAGTCGCTCAACTATCTGACAAGGAGGCAACATTGCACCAGCACTGAGGAAATACTGTGCACTATGACTGCATGCGACAGAGTGTAACTTCATCCCAAAACTGTTATTATGAAGAAGTGGTCATTGACATTCTAGATAATAAATAGTTCTACTGTGTTGTGAATGGCAATATTTCAGTTTAATTTGCCGACTTCAGGCTTAAAAATCTAGATTTTTATTAGTTCCATCATGTTGTTATTGTTGATCTTTTCGCTCAACCTTTTGACTTCAAGATTATGATTAATCACATTGAATTAATGATATTTTTTGCCGATTTCGTAATGAGTCAGTTTAGATCATCTATACGAATCAACGCCTGTAAATTAGCTATCAACATATTTTCTTTTTCTATATCATTCGACATACCATATATGTTATGAAGCTGATTACCATTACCATCTATAAAAAGTATACCACGACGCGAATGAAAGCAAGGGGCTTAGAATTTGTATAGCCATTTATGAGATGGACCTAAAATTGTCACCGAAGTATCTTTAAAGGGACTGTATTTTATTGCTGGAAAATAGAAAGGAAACGTTGTTTACTGGCTACGGATGGATGTGATTCGGACAACGCACCCGACATTAAGTGACTTTATCAGTTTGTTTACTTAGACAAAATGCCCTACATATTTACATGAATTGCATCATGACAAGTATCCGAATACAAATAAGGTAATATACTGCGTCATACCCTGAGTCACGATAGCTGGTAGATGCCCAATAAAGGCTCTCAACCCTGTGACACAATGAGGGAGGTCCGAAATTGAAGGGGGTTCTGGCTTGGAGCCTCTCGCTCATGTTGCTCGAGTAAAGAATAGCCTCTGTTACTAGAAGTACCCCCAAATAGGCTTTTATTTTTCCATGGGCAAGCTGTACAGTAGCGATATTTTTTCTTGGAGGAAGATGTGTCGTTAGGATTTTCTATCCTTAGTTGGTATATTGTTCAATTGTTTTGCGCCAGAGACGGAAGGCGCCTTCGCGCCAGTCTGTGGGTTGTCTGAACTCGGCGACAGTGTCACTCAGTAGGAAAAAAGAACGACTGAGAATAAATCCCTGTGAAACCTCACAAGCTTATGGCCACGGAGAGGAGATAATATCTCATTTTTCATAACCGATTGGAACCGGTCACTGAGAGGGCTTCTAAACGATGAGGATTGAATGTGCAGTCGCGAAAGTCTTTTCATTTGAGTGTCAGGGTTTACCAAATCAAACGATTCGGAGAGGTCCAACAGGACGATTGATGACAGCTGGTTTTGATTGATTTGTTGATGTATTTTGATATTGGCATTTTGCCTCTCACGTAGATGTTCTATGCCTACATGCATGCTGACAGTTGATGATGAGGTTTGCATTCTCAAAGAAGTCTTGGAATTGACAGAAAATTATTTTTCTAAGACTTTGGAAATTACAGATAGGCGAATTACGTGATTGTGCCATTGTGCCCAGTGGAGTTGCTTTCCTCAGCAAATGAAATGCAGATGCAATATCTGCTCCGCTTGCCGGCTAGAGTGGCGACGTTTCTATCGTACGTGGTAAATTGTTAAAGGATGATGGTCTGTACCGAGTTGCCTCTTTTCTATCCGAGATTTAAATTTGGCATGAAGGTACTTCAATACGTTCCTCAATCTCTTCATCCCATGTTTGTTTCCAAACATTTGCAAAGAAATAATTTAATGATTTGGCTGATGGATATGGATTGTGGCATTTGCGAAAAAAAATTGCTTGCCAGTGGGCAAGATATTCCTGAGAATATTTTATTTATACATCAGCAAAGATGTGTATCTCTCGTTGTTTTGACCGTAATTTTTTGTCAACGTCCGTTATAACAAACACTCTTCTCCTGAAGACCTATCACTGCTCATATAACTAATCAAAGAATTCCATCTTAATTAAACAGTTATTGTCTACTTTAACTGATACTTGTAAATTTGATGAATCTAGAAATAGCAGGTGCTACTTGCAGATTTTGCAGAATTTTGCCGTAGTCATGATGCTTTCTTCTGATCTTGAC
Source organism: Gammarus roeselii (assembly GCA_016164225.1). NCBI lineage: Eukaryota > Metazoa > Arthropoda > Malacostraca > Amphipoda > Gammaridae > Gammarus > Gammarus roeselii. Next base: position 6,974 of record SDVV010024482.1, read on the forward strand.
TTTCTCGTTGAGAATCAAGATGAACGTGACGCGAGGAGGGTATAGCTATTAGGACGCTGCTGGTGCAAACCAGTGAAAGCTGTCGTCCCTGCTGCTGACACTGAACATTGAACACATTATTTTTCCCAAACTAGACAAGACCAGCTTGATTAAACAGTTGTCACAGCTCATTGAAAGCAGTCGCTGTATAGTCTGTATCGCAAAGGACATTATTCGCTGATTGAATGATAACCCCAGCATTTTTCTCATGACATCTCGTTAGATAGTGTTCGTTGCAGCTTCAATAAAATGTTATCAAAATACAAAAATGAGCTCAGTTGTGATATAAATGCATAGAAATACATTTTGGCCCCAGTTTTTCACCTTCTTTCTCGAGTATGCAGAGCTGGCAAATTTATATTTTATGACCTACAAAGCCGGCCTTTATGGCTTCCTGGTGTTCCTCCAGGCGTATCGTACGTGGGAGATTTGGGGGGAAAAACACTACGAAAAGGAAATAAAAAAAGTATTGGCAAGCTCGTAGGTCGTTGCATATAGTAATTGTTGTAAAAATAATACTGTTCACAATCATAGTCATAGAATTGGGAGCGGCGGTCACCAAATTAGGGAAACAGCATGCATTTCAAATGTGAAGACTTCCATTCCGATGCAATGACGTTGCAACAGAAATGATGGCATCATCACCAAAAACGCTAGACCAACTCGTATTTTGATGACTATTTCGTCATATTCATATTTTCATTCTCAAGAGATCTATGTTCTAGCGAGGGTCGAATGCGAAACAGAATGCATAGTCTACCCCTTAAACGTTCATTCCAGCTTTTTAAGATCTCATTTGTAGGGAAATTATAATTCATGGTGGTATCTAGACATAAAACCGTTTCCTTCTAATGAAGATTATTAAAATATAAGCAATATATTAGCTCTATCTTACGCAGAGCTTGGTAGAGTAAAACTAATTTGTACGATCCAATGCAGATTATCAAAATATAAGCAATATATTAGCTCTATCTCACGTAGAGCTCGGTAGAGTGAAACTAATTTGTAGGACGATCCAATGCAGAATATTCAAATATATTCCGCTCCTTCCTACGCAGAGCGGAAAACTATAAATCATTGACATGAATGCGTTTTTGTCTTGGTCGCTCTGACACATGGTTAAAAAGTTAAGATGTTTTTTGAGGACTATCGCGGTATCACATTTGAATTAGAGCGGTTGTGTAAGTCCATACTTTTCGAATATCGACGATTGGATTAGCGATTGTATTCACAAGTTATTCATTATTTTTGAACATATTCTCTGGCAGTGTAGCAGCATTTCAGGAATTCCTTTGGTGTTCGTTCATTATGTAGCTAACCCTTCGGAATAACGGTATACATTTGCTGGTTCTGATATGATGATCAATTTCTCTATCATGTTCGTTTCACTACTTCATTATTTTTCATCTGATATTTGGAGAACATAGAAACATAATATTGAACCGTTGAACTCTGTCATATGAAGTTTCAGAGTACTGTTTTTACGGCGCTATGAGAGCTCCTCTGCGGTATGGCAAGAGGCTCAGGGCCAAGTCCTACAGAGGCTTCGAATGATGCAATCAATAACGATATGCAAACACCTTCTTGCCGGGCAAGTATCTTCAGGCGCTCGGGGTGTGCTTGAGAACACGCGGCAATTGAACAGCCGTCTTGTGGATGAGAATAAAGTGATGAACGTAACTGCTGTGCTTAAAAATATTTCGACTTATCTTTGATTTAATTGAGAGAGTGTGCGAAGTCCGTCAGTAAAAAAACTGTCATGCGCCACAATCGTACTGAGTTGCGTACCAGACGACATTCTACTCGTATCTTAAAGGTTTCCGTTAAATTTGGGAATATGGGCATCGTCATCGTTCAAAAAGGGAAAATGATACATTGCTTGATATCTGTTAATGTGGGATAATTACACCCTGGAACAAATCAACATTAACCCACATCACTGGAATATTCAAGAGGCTGTCATCCAGCCGATTGATATTGAAAAATCAGTAACACATTTTTCTAACCTGTATAGGTATCATTTTGTAGGAGATGCCACCGTTTCTTCTGAAGACAGATGCTAACTTTGAAAGATGCTTTTTGATAGAAGGTAATTTGAAGAGCAGAGCTGCTCTAATCTACGAGAGGTATCACTGGCACACAATTTGTCATGCCAGTTACGCTTGATATAGGCGAGAAGGACATTTTTCATTTCCCTGGTATTCACCTGACTTTCGTGATGTTAGACGATGGAAGTGGAAGCGCTGAAGTGAGAATAGTTGATATTTGGAGCAGGAAGTCTCAGAGCCAGTCATTTTACTAGCCTTCAAGGGCATGTCCGTTACCCCTTTATGACGGCAACGACTGTCGGCCGCATTAGCCATCATAGAATAGTTGTTTTTGTTTCGTTTCTTGTAACTTGTATTGAAGACTGGGAAAATATCAACCAATTATTCATATCAGTACTCATAGCATGTTTGCCATCAGAGATACACCACCAGTCAAATATCAGCCTATTCGACCTATCCGTAGAGTTTCGAAAGGCGTATGATCTAACATATTCGACAGATCTGTTTATCCGAGGCGAATGATGATTAGGAGTACACAAAAGTACACAAGTATAATATCCATTCCCGTGGTTCTTTGAGTCAGACAGCATTGCCGAGTAGTGTTGATACAACATTTCGTGATCAAATTGCTCTCAGATTAGTTGAGTCCCCTTGCATGGGGTGACGTTGCTTCACGATGCGTGGCCGAGGATAAGCAATGTTAGGATGTAAACTTTTTATATACCGTATATCGAATTACATTTACCTTTTTGTAAGAATTTCACATTAGATCTAATCGATATAAAATTATTTGTACGTACCTATAGCGGAATGTAACTTCTATGTATTTGAATATACGATCATTATTCGATTGAATCTTAATTTTGCTACAGTACCCCAAACATATATAGAATTATTTTCCAACCACATAAGTTTGGAATGGTGATTCGGTATTGATTACACAGAATTACTGGAAATGTATATAATTATGTACGAAAGTTCTTACCTAATTATATTCATTTCCAGATAATTCTGTATAATGGGTAGCCGAATCACTATTTCAAACTTATCTACTTGTAAGATAATCATATTTCTGTTTGTGGTACTGCAACAAATCTCCAATCGAATAATGTCAAATTAGGAAAACTGCACCTATAAAATGTGACAGAATGATGTCGAATAAGGAAACTGAAACTATAAAATGTGATCAAATAATGTCGAGAACGGAAACTGAAACTATACAATGTGATAAAAGACCGATGAAATAATTATAGTACAACAGGTAATTAAGTTGTGACTCATTTTGAAGATGGACGTATCCTGGTTGAGAAGTAGTGCAAGTCCTCTAAGATTGGACGAAATAAGACTAGCCCGATCCTGCATGTCGGCCTGTGAGAACAGAAATCACAGTAATAACAAATTACTTATTCGAAAGTATGACATGGGACCAAAATCAGTTAAAAATTATTTAAACATTTTAACTTCCATAAAACACCTATATTTGTAGGACTGTTTTTTAACTATGTCATCAAATTTTTCACTGTCCCGCGTTGTAACTGATTTTATTTTGTTCATGATATATCACTAGGCAGCGCATCCGTGAGTCCGGCGTTGAAGCTTCAATTCTGTACAAGAATTCTACCACTATACGGGAGTGCTCGGAGTACGTTGACAACTTGCAAAATATAAATGTTCCTGAAACGACTATAAGTACAACATGCCAAGAAAAATAGAGCCACTTGGAAGATCGTTCGTTTGCTGATACGTTCTGCTAAATTACTCAACTGGGAATAATATAATCTAAATAGCTTGCGCCCAATTGTCGTTCCCTCTTGATACGGCTTCCTCATAGCCTGATTACAAAAAAGGCATGTTGACGAAGTATATACCGATAGGAAGTTGCATGTCTATTTAAGCTAATGAAATAAATGGTTACATTGAACTCTGTTCAGGATTGCCCTGTGAGTTTGACCTCAGTTTGCTGCAAGTCAAAGGAGTGTGTAATAGCTTCTCATTTGACATCATATTTGGACGCTAATGGGATCCTTTTTGAAGATCAGTTTGGATTTCGGGAAGGCAGGTCAACTGAGGATCAGCTCCTACTTACTTATGGAGATGTTGCCGTTTTTAATTGAAAAAATATAAATGGAATGACTAACAAATTGTATTATTAATTGGTAATTTCTTAAGCTAGTTCATTAAGAAATTACCCACTTTTAGCCTTTGAATAAATATTATGGAAAGTCATCTTATTTTTCTATCCACGTATTTAACATTTATGGAGATGTTTCCCAGTGGGTGGATCAGGGTCTTGTTGTGCACGTGGTTCTTCTTAACTTCTCTAAAGCATTCGATGTTGTGTCCCACTCTGTGTTGTTGCAGAGGTTGCAGTGTCTGAGCGTTTCTGTCAGCTACTGTTCTTTATATCAAGTTTCCTAACAGCCTGGGAACTGAAAGTTGTTTGTGTGGGAGCAGTTAGTGGTTCCAAGACCGGAGACAGTGGTGTGCCACAAGGTTCAGTACTTGGCCTGGTATTGTTTCTAGTTTATGTCAACTATATATCCTCGTCTGTGTCATGTAAGGTTAAGGCCTTTGCAGATGATTATAAGTTGTACTTGAAGTTCTCTAGTGGGAAGTTTGGGTGACATTAGTCAAGGTGTTTATCTCTGCAGCGGGATTTAAATCTAATACATGATGTGGCCTCTTCTTGGAACCTGAAATTAAATGTCAGCAAATGTGTGGTGTTGCGTTTTTTTCGGGGAAAATTTGACTGGTTGAAGTTGGGTGATGTGGCTCAGTACAGTTTGGTTGGTAATCTATTGTCATTTGTAGAGTCTCATAGAGACCTTTGTGTTATTGTAGATCCCAAGTTAAAGTTTCATGCCCATATTCATGCTGTGATACAAAAAGCTTCGGGTCTGGCTAACAACTTACTGAGATCCACTGATAATAGGAGCTCTGATTTCCTGGTATCTCTTTTTGTGTCTCATATCCGCCCTGTACTAGACTGTTGCAAGTGTGTTTGGAATTTGGAGTTTGTTGCTGATCTGAGGACGTTGAACTAAAAAGGTTGATGAACTTGCGGATTTGTATTATGAAAGTCGCCTGTCTAGAATAAATTTGTTTTCAATTTATGGTAGGCTGGTAAGATCCAATCTCATAAAACATTACAAAGCATTTGCTGACGATTGTGCAGTGGCAGGGTTGATGTGAGCTTGTCAGGAATGTTTACTGCTGCTCCTGTTACTCGTACCCGCGGGCATGGATTTAAACTTCATCCTCCACGATGTGCGTCGGATGTGAGAAAGCGTTTCTTTAATTGTAGATAAATAGCCTTGTGGAATTTCTTACCGGCTAAAGTTGTTCATGCTCCTACACTTTCTCGTTTTAAAAATGGTCTTCTGTCTTCAATTCCTCGCTTTCTCTTTTTATAGTATGACTGATTTTTTTTTTTGCCTTCTGTGGTGACTGATTATGTACAGTTGTCTTCTTTTAGATTGCTTGTTCATCATATTTAGTTGCGTGCATTTTTTAATATA
>SDVV010024483.1:0-12578 GCA_016164225.1 Gammarus roeselii
TATGTATGTATGTATGTATGTATGTATGTATGTAGGTATGTATGTATGTATATATGTATGTTTATATGTATGTATGTATATATGTATGTATGCATGTATGTATGTATGTATGTATGTATGTATGTATGTATGTATGTATGTATGTATGTATGTATGTATGTGTGTATGTATGTATGTATGTATGTATGTATGTATGTATGTAAGTATGTACGTATGTACGTATGTATGTATGTACGTGTATAGTGCTGTGTACGCATGTGCATGTGTATGTTCGAGCGTATGTACGTGTACATGAGCTAAAAAACGCATAACAAAACGTAAAATTCAAAATTTCAATAAAATTTAAGAAAAATCGACGCCCGGACAGAGCCAATTCGGTCTGTTGAAGTGATAACTTGGCTACTAAAGAACGGTCGGGCATCGAAAAAGTTGAGACTTTATTAAATTTTGAATTTTAAAATTGTATTTCAATTTTAAATTTTGTTATTCGTTTTTTCAAACTCATGTACACGGACATACGCTTGAAAATACACATGCACTCACGTACACAGCCCTATACATAAATACATACACAATTGAAGACCAAGTCGAGCGATGATAGGCAATAGCTAGTTGCATGCCGAGATTGGAGTCAGTGTTACGTGGAGAATAAACGGAGGCGGACGTTTCGTCTTAGAAAATATAAAATGAACATCCACGTCACAAAAATTTGTTAACGAGAGTTGGATAAAATAAACTCCAAGAAAGATTTGGCTTGGTTCGAAGATATATTGACTACTGATGGATATGTCGAATATCTACAAATGCGTAAAACAAGAATCATCATACGTAGAACAAGAACCATAAGAGTGGGAACTATTATACATGAGTGGATGAAGAATAAAGGAAACAGGATTTGGGTAACTGATGTCGATACATTGCAGTCGTATGTAACAGAGTTCAAAAAAAGTATGAAAGTATATCTTGAAATTGATATGATCCAAGCAGGAAACCTTCACAAGTGTAATAAAGCTGAGGTGATGGAAAATAAATTGTACCTAAGAACAAAAGAAAATCTGCAGCGTATGCAGCAATTTCTTTCGGATAAAGATCGGACTTGCATTGAATTGGAGAAGATTTTAATCAGTAAAGTTCACACGGAAGAATAAGTACATTTATGGACTCAAGGGGATGGAACAGCCTTCGGTATTCGTATCAAAGATATGCTGGAGAATATGAAGGATTTTGAGAGGAAACAGAAACAAAGTGATGATGGGTATGGCTGGATGTATGAACCATGCTATTACAAATCAAAACAACGAGGTAGAAAGTATTGACGTATCCAGCAAGATCTGAATTTATTTCTAATAGAAACATTATTAAGCCATTTCAATACTTAATCAAATGTTTATATTGTCATAAAACTCAAAGGTTATGCAATGAACTGCAAACTTCGTGTCAGTCGGAGGTAACATCGAATTGTCGAACTCGGTAGAAGAACATGTTTCAAGGCGTGAAACGATACCCATGAACCTATCTCGAGGTAAATGATCTAGATGTGTTACAGATTGGTAGGGTATATATCAGAGTCCGATCACATCTTGCTTAGTCAAGTTTGAGATTCTGTTGTAGAAGGTTGGGGTACAGCTTGAGATATCGTTTGTTTGAAAGTAATGGGGTGATGGAGGTCTGTAATCTTTGCCAAAAAAAAAAAAAAGTGAATAAGCATAAATCCACATGTAATGTGTGGCAACATCTGAATAGATGTCATCATCAAGAATATGAAAATTATAGGAAAGAAAAGGCCAATCAGACCAGCAAGTCGTCATAGGATGTAGAGTCAGGAGATATTGAAGCAAATGTGTTTGACCTAGTATGAGACGAAGTGTTCGTTTGAATGAAGTTGGAAACAAATATGAATTACTTGTAACATTCAATCCATCTAAGTCTGAAAATGGGGGCCACTGGGCTAACCAATATGGGTCGAGAGTGACAACGAAATAAATAACATATATGTTAAAGTGATTTTTAGAGTCGTGTGGAGGGGACAGAAAATCATACATCAGGTTAGGTTAGGTTAGGTTTCTGATAGGTGTGAATAACATGTATAAGTGATTTAGAATTGTGTCAAATCAAAAATCAAGAATCGTAGGAAAAATAGCTATAACAATCAAACAACGATGTAATTACCTATGAAAACGGATGAAATTTGCTAGATCAAAATTGGAAGTGTGTATCAAAACTGCAAAGAATAAATCAAAATGTAGAGTCAAGTGGAGGTATTTGTCATGCATTAATCCTTAAACACTAAAAATCAAATGCAAGCATGAAAAGTAGATCGATAATACATATTCTTGGATACAATAGATTAGGTTAGGTTAGGATGATTAGTTCTTTCAACCTAACATGTCATGAAGCTGATCCACATTAAATATATTGTTACACAAGTAGGAATGTTGTTCTAATGGGAAAATAACATATCAGAAGTAAAATGATACAGATATTAACCGCCCCTGTATAAGCATACAAATGTGTGTATGTATCTACATTGTGTGTGATATTAGGAAAAAGCTAAATAAAATGGAGCCATGTGGAGGGAATTGGTATGTATATCGCACAAAAATAATGACTAAATATAATACATATCCATCAAACTTGAATGAAAATACATAATTATTGGTGAAGATGGTTAGGTTAGGTTGCCTGGGTATTAATACATCTGGCAGTATAAGGTAACCCTTTTTGCACATATGTGTGTAAATGCCTACATGGTGCCGGTACAGACCCTAAAACACGACTACATTATGCCGTGACCGGCCTTGCATATGCGTACAACGCGTCTATTTATGTGTACCTGGTGTGTGGGGTAATAAAAAAATGTACGTAAAAGAGAACCATGTGCAGTGATTTGATATGGAAAACCAATAAATCTCTGAATAATCACAATTTATAAGCATGAACTATGTGCTTATTTGTGTGATTGGTTAGGTTAGGTATTAACGTATCTGGCATTGTTAAATTCGTTTTGCTTTCGTTTTGTTTCGGTTTGGTTTTGGATTCATTTTGGTTTTGTTATCGTACATTGATATATGAATCGCTAATTATGTAGCTTGGGCGTGATTTATAATATAGAATTTTGTTGACTGTGGTCATTACGTCACAGATCTATAGTAAAATGATACAGATGGTGAACGATCCTGTATAATAGTGCCAATGTGTGTAAATGCCTACATGGTGCCGAGACAGTGCTGGCACAGGTGATGCCTTCGATCCTGTATATACATGTAAGAGTATAAATAAAACTGGACTCAGATTTGTACTCCTTCAGTTAACGGTCGGTTTTTGTTGTAGAAGGATGTCGCCAAGTTTGAAATGGAAATATTTTATCAGAAAGGAAAATACTGGGGTATGTATTATATGCACTGGGGAGATAGCCTCATCTCAAAGGACACTATTATCTTGAATATGATAATCTTAAAAATTAACGAGAAAACACAAGCTCTAAGGAGGCAAAGGGCGTATTGATAAAACCTAATGAACCGGAAATGGGCTCCCAAAATAATGAGATAGACAGTGCTCAACAGGGTGCGAGCAGTAAAGAAAATGCTTTGCCTCTAACATCCAAACGTAGGGAGTATAAAGATTAGGTGAAATGGCTAAATCGAAACGGGGCGAGAAGCATCAAACCTTAGACGAAATGGACATAACGAAAATATGGGGAAAACGTGGGACACATTACGTGGAATGGACACCAACCAGTACCAGTGATATTGAAAAGTGTGGCAGTGATGCCGAGGACATGTCATGTGAAGAAAAAGCTGATAAAGTTGAGGGGAACTGTGTTATCAAATGGGACAATAAAACAGTTTCAGATATAATAAGTGTTAAATGTATATCAGACTATGTTTCAAAGTTGTTGAAAATGAAACATGAAGATTGACAATCTTATCTCAAACGTTTTAGTGCTAGGAGAATTAGGTTTGCTGAAATATACTGAATGGGAATGTCGGCACCAGTAGGAGAAAAAAAATGAAACTATTTGATGTCATAAACATGTAACTATACTTAAAAAAATAGGGTTGAGAAAAAGCTCGCTGAAGACTAAAACAAAGTTTTGATTACATGGATAGGTTTTGAAGTGATGCATGCAATACTCCCAAAGATATCCATCTATCTAAAATGTGTACAAAGGGCAGCAGTTTTGAACCCAATAGACGAGAGAAAAAACACAACCAGATGATAATTCCCACACCAATATGATGAGGCGACACCTCCAAGTCAGAAATAATGCTCATCATCGATAAAGAAGCTGTCGAGTGCCTTTGATACCGCAGATCAAGATAAGACCAGAGAGGGAAATTGAAGTTGCTCCCATCGATTTTTTTTGGAGTGAACCTGTAATTCCCTAATATAGATATGTGTCAAAAAAATTCTATTATCCATACAAATATAGCTTATAAATGTTTGTTTGCGGTATCCTAAATTTAATTCGAATGCCTATCAATGAAATTTGCAGTTATGCAGCATGGCATGCAATGAATCGCAATACAGTATGCCAAGCATTGAAAATGCGATAAAATTATCTGCAATTGAAATTGCACTCGGTTACCTTAGGTCTCGTAGATATATAAATATACATCTCCTCAGCTCCTAACAGAAGCTAAAGCAAAAGTCTACAGCTTCTCATATGGGACACTGAAACCCAAATACGGTGACTACGTCTCGCTCATCTACTTGGACGCCGACTCGTTGCTGCTCCACTTCAAAGGTGTGGCCGACATTGAGGCGGAAATGCGTAAAGCTCCTCTGCCTGAATACTTGGACATTTCCAACTACCCCAAAAAATCATCCCTTGAACAATGATACAAAGAAAAGACAGCTGGGACTGCAGAAAAATGAATCAGTCAACGACTACTAGAGTGGAATCATTTGCTTGCAACCAAAGTGTTACAGTCAGTTGCTTGAGTCCAACGTCACAAATCAGCTGCAAAAGGGGTCAATAACCAGACACGAGCCAAAATCAGACATGAACAATACAGACATATATTACCAGAAAACATACACACACTTCGAGACCATACACAACATTCGCGCGCAAGCATGCCAGCTTCAAACTGTACTCACTGTTGAGAATTGCCTCAGAAAGTTTGAAAACGACGATACTAAGTCGATGCGTGCACAAGTCTTGCCTATGGGCATCCAGACATTCCCAAAAATCCATTTAAGTAGACCCTACCGTCACTATAAGAGGAAGCGATGTGTCTTGGGTGATGATGATGATGATGTCGATGTACAAATGGATTAAACATGGAAGAGACGTAAGCAGGGCGAGCCCGTCTGTGGCGTGTGTAGTTAGGTGAATGACAAAAGTACGTCTACGTCTTCAGGTTTCATTCTCTAAATGTTCATAATGTGTACATAATCCTTATATGTAAATGCTCCTTTGTAAATAAATAAATATATACTCGAACATGTTTCATTGTCCAGAGTGAAATAGATTGAAAACTCGTGAACGTATACCCCTGCAAGCGCTCCTAAAATGATGAAAATAGATTGATTTAAATATTTCTTTTATGTAATTGTTCCTATTATGTAACAATGTAATAAAAAAATCATATATAAATAACGGCGACTTCGACACAGAGAAAAACGCTATGTACAGCCAATCGGATAAATACTACAATACCATACACTATTAAAGAAAAATCTCACATACTGCTAAATCGATAAGTACCAAGCTATCATTTTTTTGCGGATATACCAATTCAATAAACCCTAACATGGTGGACGAACATTAATTTGTACGAGCCAGCTTATCTCACCCAATTCTCCAAAGCATATCCATCTTTTTGACGAGGGGGTCTTCTACTGCATGTACAAATGTGTTATAACGATAATCCTGCCAGCAACGCGGCAAGTGAATAAAGGAACCGTAAACTGACATGTACAGATGCAATCTGGCTATTAGACAGGGTCACGAGAGGAGTGCAAGTCGAGGTAAGGTCTCAGTATAACATTGACGGATAAAAGTCTTTAGGAACGATAGCGCTCAGTGGTAGCATTTCAAAATGACTGCTCTTTATATAATAATGTTCCTATGTAACCATGTAATAAACAAATAAATAATAAACTTAACAATGTTTCCATGTTTCCTGTCCATAGTCGTACGCATTGAAAAAATACGTGAAACGTATACCCTTGCAATCGTTCCAAAAATGATGAAAATAGATTGCTGTAAATGCTGCAAATGCTTCATGGAACTAAGTAATAAATATATAAATATTTTCTAAAATTTGTTTCATTGTTCACAGACATTCGGATTAAAAATCCGTGAAGGTATCTGCGCCCACTATTTGATTCTGAACGCTGTGTCTTGATGAAACTCTGAAAATATATACATTCAAGGGGAAAAGCAGATGGGTTCAAGCAAATACTATAGCTTTGCTCTATAATAATAAACCACATTCATAATTCCAAATTTCACGAAATCCGGTAACTACATCGTTTAATAATACCATAAATAAAATAATGATCCAGCAATACAAACCTATTGAAATAACAGTGTGCCTGCGATACTAAATACCTCGATATAAAATTATCCTATTAAAAGATAATAATTAAATCATACACCTCTTCTGGATATGCCAATTGAATAAACTATAAATCAAACAATTATACTTACCCTTTACAACACCTATTCACAAGCCATCAGTAATCATCACCAAACAATATTCACCAGGGCGCTTTCTGGACCCCTATCTCAAGGGCGTTTTCACGGACCCCGCTTATCGGTGACTCCGACCCACATCCGGCCCGCGCGCCTGACTTCCTCCCCCTACCCACCATTCAGGGCATATTCTGGACCCCTATCTCCAGGGCATATTCTGGACCCTATATATTTGGTCATATGTTGTACCCTTTATTTTTGAGCATATCGTGAACCCTATATTTTTGGACATACTTTGGACCTTTTCATCTACTCACATGCTGGTAATTTATTGAGACACTAAAATCTCGGGCAGTGATTACTTGCAGTACAAATTCCGGACACACCTAAAGCTGCTTAGCCCGGTGGCCTTGATTCCTCTGATGAGGAACCAAGGATCCTTCATCAGAGAGGCCAAGGTCTATCTGTACACTGCGGTCTATCTGTAGTCATGATGCCACGGATCATTCTGATGGACCCCCTTACTTTGTCCTTGAACCAATCAACATTGTCGAGGGAAAAGGTGTTGGGACTGCCATTCTTAACCGAAGTGTTATGAACAATGATGATACGATGATGGTTTGTCAAATTTGCCGGTTCATCAAACTTTCTAGCAATGATTGTAAAAGTATTAATAATACGAGAATAATATGAACAAAAAACTAAACTCTCAGTCATATCCAATCAAAAGGGCACCGCGTAAACAGGTCATTAGATCCTGGTGGGCCAATGTGGTTGCCATTTTTACGCTGTCATTGCGATGTGCACAACATACCTCCACGCTTCAGAGAGTAACGCTGCGGACCGGCAGCGATTAATGGCTGCTCCCACTCGCTGCTTTCGCGTTAATAATGTAAGACAGAATAACTAGTTTGTGAAGCAAACAGGCTGATCTTATAAAACGTTTACTAGGTTTTTCTGAGTTCCTTCATGTGTCGCGTCCTCAACGTCACCAGGTGGCAGCTGCAAGGGGGGTATTCCCAGAAGTATGACGGATTCATTTAGGCGATTCGTTCGAGTTATCGTAACAAAAATCTATGATGTTACAAGCTATTTTATTCCCCGTCATCCAGCGATTGCTATATTAACTATCACGGCCGTTTCAATTATCTACCAACGCAGCGTTGTGATTTGACCAACCGCTATAAATGCTAATAACAGAGTTTGGTTCTATACCTGAAAAGCAGTACTCCGACTAGATTGTTGCAAAATAAACAGGGCTTAAGATTTCGTTGTCGAGAGTATAAATAAATTTGCATCCGACAACTGCACTCTTTTGATGTCGAAAGCATCGGACGTTTCAATTCCTTTCCCTGCGCACGTCGCCCTGCTATCATCTTATTTGCAACTGAGGCCAATTTCCCATGTGGCCTGCATACAACTCGACAGCGATTTGCTTGCTTCAAAAATAACTTCACTGCATGGCGGCCGCAAAACTCATTGGTGCTTGGTGTGACGTCACAACAGAACGAAAGAAACACTGGAAATCACTGATACAAAAAAAAATGCACTTCGTTTCCAGCTACTGTAACTTCAAAGAGATACTTGCTGAACTGAATATGTAACAGCAATAATTTACTAGAGCTAAATATTCGATTTGAAATATTAACACATTTGATTATCTAATTTGTGCACGAACAACAGTGAAGAGTTCAAGCTGATCTCGCTCAGAGCGCGCGCGTTTCCCGGTAACGGACGATGTTCTTGATTCTTGTTTATCATGGTACTTCAAAAAATGCAAAAAAACTTATTTAGGACTTTTAGAACGCGATATGAAAAATCGGGTCCAATATGTAAATTTCATGCACGCTTTCCAGATTTTTCAGATTCGGTTGCGTAAAATGAGATAAAGCACACTATGCATTGCGAGAGACGGAAATAGTTTCAAACACATATGTATGGAAAAAATCCTAAATTTACTACATTTAATTAATACTCTGTAAGAAATTTTTATCATAAAATCATGTTCGATAATTACGAATAGTTTTAAGGAAGTATTTCAGAACTGACATCGTTATAAGATCCGTTCCCTTTAAATTCATTCATTCAATCTGAATGGATTTCGCTGGCACTTAAATAGCACTTATTTGGCAAAATATTGTTCATAAGCGATTACGAATGTTCCAGTGGCATTTATAGAAGTCATCGTCTAGGAAAATACAGTGCTGCTATCTGAGGGTTATTCAGGGGAGCAATTGGCCTTCCCCTCGAGATCCAAATGCCTCTTCAAGTTATGTCCTTCCACAACCTTAACCAGCTGGCTCTGTTCAATAATGGTCTGCGCTGATTCACAACAGAAGGTAACATAGTTCAAGGATATGAATATAAAACCCCAACTCGCCATGCAAGCGAGCACCTGTCAGTTTGTGACTCTTAACAGCTTACATGAGTAAAACTTATTGTCAATTTCTATCCAAACAGCTTTTCAACTAATATAAAAGAAAGACGCTGCTGTAACAGGCATGACAATGACCACTTTTGCAATTTTAATCGTTCTACTTTCTCGGGTGTTTTTCCAAAGCAAATTTCAAGACATAACTTTTAAGGCTTTTACTATTTAGCAAGTGCTCTGTATAAAGTTTGTTGAATCGATTGAACGTAAGACTTGAACAATTGTAAAGTATGTTGCATAAGAGCCGGTTTCAAAAAAAATTCCGAATTGATACCAGCTAAAAAATAAGGGAATCCCAGTTATAAATTATATCGACTTTTTTTTATTCAGATCAATGGAAGTATATGGCTCATACATATATATATTTAATTTATCACCCAATTATTCATTTTAGAGGCAGCTAAATAAAATCCCTGATTGTGTGTACAATAATTCGAAATGGCAATCAACATCGCAATGTGAGCCGTGTCACTATCTCGGTCAATTACATTTTCACTCGTTCAGAAATTAAAGCGATAGACTGTTTTTTTTCCTAGAAATCCGTTAATAATATATCTTCGTTGCCCTATTGGATCAATATTTCTGAAAGGTAGGTAATTCAAAGTCATTCTGTGTTAAAGTATATAAATAAGTAAAACAGGCCATTCACAAATGGTATGGTAGCTTTTCGTCGACAGATCCGTTACCATGGTTGCAAGCATAGTCATCATTTATGACATACTGCTTTGAAAACCAGAACACGCGTACGTGTGAAATTCCACTGCTATGCCCATTAGACACTTTTCCTAGAGTTTTGCCCTAGTGAAAAATGTGCAGGGCAATCATTGCCAATTAAGGCAGTATTGCTTTCTTTCGTAGTGCAAGTTAAATGAATACAATCTTGGCAGAAACACTACAAATATGAGCCAATCCTTTAGACAAACAATTACGCTAATGACTTCGTAGGCCGTAGGACAAACAGGAATTGTGTCGTGTTGAATAGACTTCAGCAGTCCTTCCACTTAATACAGCGCTGATGAGCACTGCTTCGCCGAGCAGTGTTATCAGCGTTTATGTTGAACAATCTAAAGTTAAATCGTATATTCTCATGTCATTGACTCTTCGAGTACAAGCTCCGTAAATAAGCGATAGAATGCACTTCACTTTCTAAGCTGAACATAAATAATCGTCTATTAATTAGGGAGCATGTTAAAACTAGAAATGTATCATAGTATATTCAAAGTTTAGAAGCATCCTAAACAACCACGTGAAGATGAGTGAAATTATTATTTGTTTCTGTCTGCTAGAGAAAGTTACGTCCGTTACCAATTGTTCCCGCAAATGAAACCATGTTTTTCAACACAACCTTATCTTCATTATATAATTTGTCTTGTCCCGTTCTGCTCTTTCACTGGGTTTGCTCCTTTTCACTCATATCTTTCTCCATGCCACTTTTTGACTCCACTGTTTCTTGTCTCGTTCTGCTTCCCATTGTTAGTCTTCGATCAGCGTGCCTCGTCGCTTGGCATCGAAATCTAAATTATTAATTTCTCCTCCAAAAAAGGTATGCGCTAAATCATATATTCTCGTAGAATCAAGATCTTCAAGTTGGAAACGTAATCTTTGACTACATCGACGATGAACAGAGCAAACTATATGGGAGCTGTTCCTATTGTGATTGTTATGATTTAGTCGCACCCCGATATTGCACCTCACTTTGAGGACCGAACAAATAGTTGTAGCACAGAACTTTGAACTTGACGAAATTGATAAGCAATTTTTGCTTAGTAGCAATTTGATGTCTAATCGATTCAATTTTTTACAGTGAACAGCTCACTAAATATGGACCTCCAACAAGAACATATCTATATTCTGGCAGATTCGTTCATACACAAAGAAAGAAAATAAAGCAGACGTCCTTTTTTAATGCAGTGATATTAGATTTTGTTTAGATTAGCCCTTACACCACAAAATTAGCAACTTCTAAACAGTTTCCTCCGTGGGGCATCCTTCGGGCAAGCATAGAATGGGTCTGCTCCTTCGTAGGGAGCCTGCAGGACGGCAAGAATTGAAATAAGTGAGCAGCAGAGTGAAGTCAAATTGCATCTAAATTATGATTAGGCAGCCTCTGCCATAGAGAGGAAGGATTGAAAAAAAGGGAGAGTATTGAGTATTAGGCAGCCCCTGCCATAGACATGAAGGATTGAATGGAAGGAAGGGTATTAAGTATTAGGCAGCCTTTGCCATAGAGAGGAAGGATTGAAAGGAAAGGAGGGTATTAAGTACTAGGCAGACCCTGCCATAGTGAGGAAGGATTAGAAGGGAGGGAGGGTATTAAATATTAGGCAGCCCCTACCATAGAGAAGAAGGATTGAAAGAAAGGGATGGTATTAAGTATTAGGCAGCCCCTACCATAGAGACGAAGGATTGGAAGGAAGGAAGGGTATTAAGTATATGAGAGGAAGGATTGAAAGGAAAGAAGGGTATTAAGTATTAGGCAACCCCTGCCATAGAGAGGAAAGATTGAAAGGAAGGAAGGGTATTGAGTAATTGGCAGCCCCTGCCATAGAGAGGAAGGATTGAAAGGAAGGGAGGGTATTAAGTATTAGGCAGCCCCTGCCAAAGAGAGGAAGGATTGAAAGGAAGGGAGGGTATTAAGTATTAGGCAGCCCCTGCCATAGAGAGGAAGGATTGAAAGGAAGGGAGGGTATTAAGTATTTGGCAGCCCCTGCCATAGAGAGGAAGGATGGAATGGAAGGGAGGGTATTATGTATAAGGCAGCCCCTGTCATAGAGAGGAAGAATTGATAGGAAGGGAGGGTATTAAGTATTAGGCAGCCCTGCCATAGAGAAGAAGGGTTGAAAGGAAGGGAGGGTATCAGGTATTAGGCAGCCCCTGCCATAGAGAGGATGGATTGAAAGGAAGGGACGGTATTAAGTATTAGGCAACCCCCGTCATAGAGAGGAAGGATTGAAAGGAAGGGAGGGTATTAAGTATTAGGCAGCCCCTGCCATAGAGAGGAAGGATTGAAAGAAGGGAGGGTATTAAGTATTAGGCAGCTCCTGCCAAGGAGAGGAAGGATTGAAAGGAAGAGAGGGCATTAAGTATTAGGCAGCACCTGCCATAGAGAGGGAAGATTGGAAGGAAGGGAGGGTATTAAGTATTAGGCAGCCCCTGCCATAGAGAAGAAGGATTGAAAGCTAGGGAGGGAGGGTATTAAGTATTAGGCAACCCCTGTCATAGAGAGGATAGATTGAAAAGAAGGGAGGGTATTAAGTATTAGGCAGTACCTGCCATAGAGAGGAAGGATTGAAAGAAGGGAGGGTATTAAGTATTAGGCAGCTCCTGCCAAGGAGAGGAAGGATTGAAAGGAAGAGAGGGTATCAATTATTAGGAAGCCCCTGCCATAGAGAGGAAGGATTGAAAAAAAGGAAGGGTATTAAGAATTAGGCAGCCCCTGCCATAGAGAGGAAGGATTGTCAGGAAGGAAGTGTATTAAATTCCACTAGCATTTATAAAAAA